>UNSF01000112.1:0-293269 GCA_900538255.1 Ulva mutabilis
GTCGTGATCCAGCCATGCACAGGACTACGGAGACCATGCATGGTGGCATACACAGGACTACGGAGACCATGTATGCATGGATGCACGGTGCTGATCCGGAGTGGCTATGGGACGCCATGCACCGATGGCTTACCATATGCACGAGCAATGCATGCTAGATTGCGTGCCGCAGACAATGATTCTGATCGTATCCGTATGAGACGTTTGGTTGAACGCTATAATAGGCTCTACTGATCAAAGTGTAAATCACTCTACTCTGCCAAAGACTCACGTCTATAATCCAAGACTGAGAGCGCACTGTCACAGCGGAGGCCTGTACACCAGCCAGGTATGTGACAGCGCGACCCCCTGCGCATGGCTACACCATGCTTAGATCCCACAGTGCCTACGGGCTACGGTCTACTGAATTACGACATGGTATCGATGATGTTTGTGGGTATTCTAGCGATGGTTGTATGCTTGCGATAGAGTCCAGGGGTCTACGGCTACGGCTGAGCGTCCCGATGAGCGATTCACACCGCTCTAGCGTTTAGCTGTAGAGTCCGTAGAGAGACTAGAGTACACAGATGCATAACGCTACGGCTGGACTGCATTCTGTCAGGGTACTGGTCTCGCAGAAAGGCCTACGGGTCTGCGTTGTCCTGCGACGCACGAAGGTCGTGTTGCAGGATGCCACCACGCCGAGAAGTCCCAATGGCATCTCGCCAGGGATCTATTGGCTCTGACGGCGAGGATGGAGAAGAAGTTCGTCCTCGCCACCACACACGTTCCACAGCGCGCCGCGAGCAGGCCGCGGAGGACCAGTTCGTGACCTACGGGGAAGAACAGCGCGTTGGGAACCTACGGGTATCCCAATGCAGGTCCTCTGCAGGCGGCATTGCCGGAAATGCTGATCCTACGGGGGAAGCAGGAGCTCAGGCTGCGGCGCAAGGAACACAGCCAGCACATCTCGCAGCACCAGCTGCGTGGATGACCCAACAGATACCGCCTCCGATACCGCAGCCTTCGCAGGCTGCGATGTCATCAGGAGTACCAGCTACGGCTGGATCTATTGACGTAAGCACGCTAGCGCAAGCGCTGTCGCTTGCCATGCCCAGGCCAGTACCGGGGAAATCTCTAGTAGAGAAGAACAGATTTCCGGTGTGGCACTATAAGACTGATCACTTCCGAGTATTTAAGAAGGAGGTAGAGAGCTGGGCGAAGATGGTGGGTGAGAGTAGCCTGCTAGTCAATGATCCGCTTGCTCAGAGCAGCCAGGCTCATGAGAAAGTCATGCACTGGTTGTTCACCACACTGCAAAGGAGGATAGAGACTTCGTGGCAGACTGTAGTTTCGTCCATGAGGTCTGGTCGTTGCTGCATGCTAAGTATATGCCATCAGTGGAGGTAGAAATACAGAAGCTGTATCACCAGCTCAGCAGTACCCAGCAGGCTGGCAAGCCGCTGGAGAAGCATGTGAATGAGGTGGTGGGCATAGTGAACCAGATGAGAGGACTGGGTGAGACTGTGTCTGATCAGTTGTACAGATCACGGTTGCTGGCAGTAGACAAAGAGTACAGCCTGTTGCAGCCCATGCTGCAGGCCATGCCAGTGCAGCAGATAGTGTCTACGCTGTTGACACATGCCCAAACGAACAGCAAGCAGGGTCCGTCGCGATTCCCACGGGACGATCGCGGTGGACAACAGCGCCATGGGGGACGTGGGTACCGAGGTGGACGCTACGGTGGTCGCCAAGGTTCACCCCCACAGGTAGCAGCAGTGGGAGCAGGGGCAGCAGGGGGAGCAGAAAAGAGGAAATGCTTCAACTGTGATAAGCCTGGACATGTGCAAAAGGATTGTCCATTGCTCTCCGCAGAGGTCAAACAATTCCTGCAGAAGCAAGCAGCTGCAGGGCGAGGCCGTGGCAGAGGCCGCGGTGGCCCTCAGGTGGCTGTAGTTGACCTAGATAAGCTGCGAGCTGACTGTGCTGATGGGCCGTCTCCCAACATGCCGTACACTTTCCTAATAGATAGTGGCTCAGACATAAACATATGCTTTGACTATGATATGTTTTGCGAGATCAAGCCACCAGATATGCCGCAGTGTCAGCCTCTTGACCAGGGCAGGCTAGACATGTATGGTGTGGGCACGATCAGAGCTAATCTGGGAGAGTATGTGAGTGCACAGGGCACTATCACACCAGTAGACATAGAGTTGACCAACGTCTACTGGGTGCCGGCCAGTCCTATCAACATCCTTTCAACAAAGGAGTTGAAAAAGTCTGAGATATACTTGCATACGGGCAAGCATGCAAACCGGGTAGTGATGCCTGGGTTTCATGACCAGAGCTATGGGTTCCACAGGAACTGTGAGCAGGGTGAGGATGAGGATGGAAAACCTACTCTGACATGGTTCTGTGGGAAAGGCAGGCCGATATGGCAAATGCGACCGGTAGATAGAGGAGCAGCCTGGACAAGTGCGAATAACTTGTTTCATAGGAATGGGAAATGGGTACGTGAGCAGCAGCAAGTTGCTGCGGTGACCGGTGTACCGAATGAACAAGGTTATTCCTTTCAGGTTGATCCATCATTCCTAGTGCATATCGCTTTTCACCATGCTGGCAATCGGGTACTCCAGTTGATGAGAGACAACCCACAACTGTATGACCTGAAGATGCTGAAACCTACGGGGGTAGCGCTTCAGTGTCATGGTTGCCACGTGGCTGAACAGAGAAGCGGCGATAGAGCACAGCACGGGGGCAAGGTGACGGAGAATGCCACCTATGCTGGGGAAGTGTTGCATGCTGATCTAGCAGGGCAGATCAAGCCAGTAGGAATCGGGGGTATGAACTACATCCTAGTAGTGGTGGATGAGTACTCCCGGTACTCCCATGTGATTCCGTTGAAGTCCAAGAGTGGGGCTGCGGAAATGATATGCCTGCTGATTGAGAGCGAATCCGCACTCAGATCGTGTATGATAGAGAGGTTGGGGTGCGGAGGCTGCACACTGACCAGGGTGGTGAGTTCAGCTCTAACCAGCTGGCTCAGTACCTCGCGTGGCGTGGCATTGAGCACACGTACACTGCCACGGGCCAGCATGAGTCCAATGGAATGGGGGAGAGAAAGATCGGTGTGCTAAACAGGAGTGTGAGGGCAAGCCTGCTGCAAGCAGCTGTGCCTGCATTTCTGTGGCCAGAGGCGTATATGTGTGTGAACCATGCGCATAACCTGACGCCTAGCACAGCTCTAGAGGGTGTTAGGCGGAAGGAGGCCAAGCAGAAACTGGAGGAGAGACATGTGCAGACCAGTCGTGACCCGTGGTCAACGAATGAGGCTGTGAGAGCTGCACAGTTGCAGACGAGGAGGGCTCAGGCTCAGCAGATGAGTCTGCAGGCTCTGGCTGATGAGGGTATGGCCAGGGGCGATGGGAAGTTTGTCGCCCAGTGTGTGAAGAATGTTGATGTCAGACAGATTGTGCCATATCTGTTATGGTTCAGGAATGTGAGTGAGGACACGTTCCATCTGGTGGTGGCCCAGGTGAAGCCTTTCGGGTGTCCGATGTATGTATATGCTCGGAGAGAGGACTTCAGACACCTGGATGAAAGAGGAGTGCTCGGTTTCTACATGGGACCGGGTGCTGGTCCTCACATGGATAGAGCTTACGTGAAGCGAGGGAATGGGGGAGCAGTGCGTATGTATAGGCATACGGCTTCTCCACCAGCTCTGCTGAGAGAGTTCGCGAAACGTTTCCACATGTCGGAGCAAGCTACGGTGGATCCGGTCATGTTGGAGAACTACGAGCTGGGAGAATTCGAGATCATGCCCGATGAGCATACTCGTGTAGTACCTGACGTTGGTTTCTTGCCCAACATGCAGAAATGGTTGAGATCAACTAGTGTTAGGGCAGTGCGACCACCAGCCAGTCGTGATCACATGATGCCAGAGAGGGGCAGAAATGTGGATTGGGCTGAGGGGGAGCATCCAGCGCTGGGGCACACACACTGGGAACCAGGCAGGCAGTTACATCGGCGCTATGTGCCGGATGATGAGTTGCCTGAGGGTGAGCCGCCGTTTTCACCGCGTGTTTTAGGCTCTGAGCTGATAGCCAGGCATGAGCGGTGGCACACGCCTGAGATCAGTGAGGCAGTGGTGACAGCGCGTTGCGCTTACACGGCCGAGGATTGTGTGAACAGGGTACCACACTGGGAGTATGATGCGGTTCAGCAACCATCCGGTCCGCACAATGCTGAGATGCGACCGAGAGATGTGATCCCTACGCGGGATAGAGCTGTGCTGGATTTGAGTGGCTGCCGCATTGAGCCACAGGGTAGTGAGAATGATGAGTCTGAGGGGGAGGAACAGCCAGGGGCTGCCAGTGACTCTGCTGAGTCATTCTCAGGGGCATCTGAGCCCTCAGGATCTCGGTCTCGATCGCGCTCGCGTTCACCGCAGCGAGTCCAACGGTCGATGGGCAAGGCGCCGAGTGAGCCACCCCCACCTGCGAAATCTGAAGACCACGGGATGTACAACCGATGGCAAGGGTCAGCGGTGTCAGGACGTGCAGTACGCTGGGAGCATGATGAGCCACGGCATATGCCACAGCGTGTTGATAGTCAGGGGCAAGGCAAGCTACGGCATGTGCCTAGTGGAGTAGAGGCAGGCGGAGCTGGCTCAGGGGGAGAGTTAGCACCAAGTGCCGCAGGAGGCAGCGGAGAACATCTGGATCCACCACAAGAGGTGAGGGTTCGATGGGTTCCAAAACCTTTCAAATTGATTCGCAAAACCTTAAGACCTGCTGTCCATGCTGTGGGAGTGAATGAAAGTGAGAATGCTGCTGTTGAGCGCATTTCCCCGGATGATGCACGTGAGCATGATGATGCTGGGAGCTCCACAGTAGTCCATATGGAGAGTGACGTCGGTGATCTGGCGGATGGAGTGTTTGCTACGGCTGACAGTGTGACTCCTGATGCAGAGAACACGACGGGGCAGGAGGTGATTCCGAGCAGTGGCAAGACTGCTAGCCGCAGTGAGTCCCGGTGTGCAGCTGCTGCGAGGAAGAAGGTCAAAGCTGTGCTGGACGATCCAACGGTGAAGCAAGCCATGAGAGGCTGCCATCGTGAGCAGTGGATCATAGCAATGCTTGATGAGTTGACCTCCTTAAGGGAACATGATGTGTTCGAGTTAGTCAGGTGCCCAGCAGGAGTGAAGCCTGTGACAGGCAAGTGGGTGCTTAAGATTAAGCGAGGAGCACAGGGTGAGATTGAGCGATTCAAAGCTAGATATGTAGCCAGGGGATTTACGCAAGTAGAGGGCGTAGATTTCTTTGAGACATGGGCACCTGTGGGCAGTTATACTACCTTCAGGGCTCTGTTGTCTGTCTGTGCTGTAGAGGATCTGGAGACGAGACACATAGACATTAAATGTGCTTTCCTGAATGGTGTTCTGGAGGAGGAAGTGTATGTGGCACAACCTCCTGTACTGGATGATGGGTCTGGTATGGTGTGGCGTCTGAAAAAGGCGTTGTATGGTCTGAAGCAAGCTGCCAGGGAGTGGCATAAAGCGCTTGCAGAGCTCTTGTCGAGAATGGGCTTTGTGAGATCAGCCAGTGACCCCGCACTGTTTATTTGCAAAATAGGACGATGTCTTATTTTCCTATGGGTCGATGATCTGTTGATCTTCGGTCGTAAGGAGCAGATGGATGATGCCATCAGCAGGATCCTTGAGGCATTTGAGGGTCGTGACCTGGGGGAGCTGGGATATGTGCTGGGTATGGAGGTCATACGTGATCGGCCTGCTCGCACTATCACCATAACGCACAGAAAGAACATCAGGGACATGCTGGAAAGGTTCAGCATGAGTGAGTGCAGAAAGGCGCCAACTCCGTTGGTACCAAAGCAGAAAGTGTTTAGTCTGAAGGATGATCCTAGCCAGGAGAAGGCTACTGTCGTAGAGCATAAGAGGTTTATGCAAGCCGTAGGAAGCATCCAGTATGTGGCTGCTGTGTCGCGTCCTGATATTTCCTTTCCGGCCAATGTCCTGGCCAGGCATATGGCTGGGAGTGCGAAGTGTCATTGGGCTGCTGTCCAGCATGTACTGAGATACCTGCGAGGGACCATAGATCTTGGCTTGACTTTTAGTGGCTCCAACGAGGGAAGTGAGGTGTTGGAAGCATTTACGGATGCTGACTTCGCCAATGGTGCTTGCTTGAAGAGCGTGTCAGGAGTGATAGTCCGGATGCATGGGAACTGTGTGTTCTGGCGTTCGAAGAGGCAGACTATTGTGGCTGGTGATACAACTGAGGCAGAGCTCATTGCTATGAGTTCAGCAGCCAATGAGGTGATGTGGGCTAAGCAGTTGTGCACTGATCTTGGTTTGTCGGCTGTGAAGCCAACTCTGTGGGGTGACAACAAGAGTGCCAACTTGCTAGCAGTGAACCCCATCTCTAGTGACCGCTCCAAGCACATCAGGGTCAGGGACCTGAGGGTCCGCGAGTTCGTAGAACTCGATGAGTTAACTATCAGCTGGGTTAGCACGGTAGACATGCTAGCTGATATGTTTACAAAGGTGTTGGCAGGACCAGCACTAGCAAAATTTAGAGATAGACTACAGCTTGCGGTAGTACAAGCCTAGTCTAGGGGGAGTGTCGTGATCCAGCCATGCACAGGACTACGGAGACCATGCATGGTGGCATACACAGGACTACGGAGACCATGTATGCATGGATGCACGGTGCTGATCCGGAGTGGCTATGGGACGCCATGCACCGATGGCTTATATATGCACGAGCAATGCACGCTAGATTGCGTGCCGCAGACAATGATTCTGATCGTATCCGTATGAGACGTTTGGTTGAACGCTTATATAGGCTCTACTTATCAAAGTGTAATCACTCTACTCTGCCAAAGACTCACGTGCTATAATCCAAGACTGAGAGCGCACTGTCACAGCGGAGGCCTGTACACCAGCCAGGTATGTGACAGCGCGACCCCCTGCGCATGGCTACACCATGCTTAGATCCCACAGTGCCTACGGGCTACGGTCTACTGAATTACGACACAAACGAGGTGTTGTAATTCAGCGGACCTAAGCCCTTAGGCACTGTGGGATCTAAGCACTGCCGTAGCTGTGCGCAGGGGGTCGCGCTGTCACATACCTGGCTGCTGTACAGGCTCCGCCATGACAGTGCGCTCTCAGTGTTGGATTAAAGCACGTGAGTCTTGAGCAGAAGAAGAGTGATTACACTTTGATCAGTAGAGCCTATATAAGCGTTCAATCAACGTCTCATACGGATACGATCAGAATCATTGTCTGCGGCACGCAATCTGCATGCATTGCTCGTGCATATGGTAAGCCATCGGTGCATGGCGTCCCATAGCCACTCCGGAACAGCACCGTGCCTCCACTACATGCATGGTCTCCGTAGTCCTGTGCATGGCTGGATCACGACACGAGGTGCATAAGATATTCCTGTCATGTTTGTGACGTAAACCAATGGACCTCAGCCCGTGGGCTTATGGGATCTAGTGCATGCCGTATACGTAGCTATGCGCCGGGGTCGGTGCTATCACATACCTGTGTTGGTGTACAGGCTCTGCTGTGATAGCTCCGGTGTCTTCATGGGACGTAGTACACGTGAGAATTAGTAGATTATTGAAGAGTGATTACACTACAATCTGTAGAGCCTAAATGTCAGGCTAGGATGAAAGCCGAGAGGGGTGCGCTGAGGAGCGCGTACCTCTGAGGTGAATCGATGGATGGGCCGATATAATGTCCAGACACGGAGGTCGAGAGGACAAGGGTATAACACAGCACACAACGAAGAGCATGGATACTGCAAACAGATCTTAAACAGTGTGTATGGAAATGGGCGGCGCCCCAGTTAGGTCGCTCCAAGCGTGCCTAACCCCAGCAAGCACACGGTATAAATACCGCTGGAATGCGCCCAGGAACCTCCCTGTTAGAGCTGGCCTCGCCGAACCTGCGAGCAACTTGACAGTGCCCACAGGGACCTCATATGATAGTGAGGGAGGTCTGACTATGAATTGGTTAAAGCATGGTGTGCCTGACAGACCTGAAAGGCTTATATTGTCGTGACTGGAGGCGCGGCAGTACTGTCCGGCGTAGGCCAGGTGGCCACGTCGATTACTCCGAGGTGCCGACCAGTTCGGATCTGCTGATAGAAAACACACTGCGACGTCATTAAGCCCCGGGATGACCCGCGAATGTCTATTACCATGACTTTAACCAACCAGGCCGGGCGTTATCCTTATGGCTTGCTAGGTGAGGGTATGACATGAAGTATTGGCTGCCGGACGTGATCGACCTGCCCTGTGGGCTGACGAGGCAGACTGGTGTGAAACGTGAGCTCGAGGTGTGCACTCGTTGATGGGGTGCAGTGTGGTTCGACAACTAGCAGCTGCTGATGCTGTATGTGCCTGATTCACTTAGTTTGTCCAAGCAGTTTCAATGCATTATTGCATGTGGAATGCCATTCCACAACACCTCCCCCCTTAACAGAGAAGCGAAGCTTCCGCCGCATGAAACTGGTGCGGAAAACCAGGCGGTGAGGCATGGCGCGGTCGTGCGCAGCACGGATGCGAACTGGCAGTTGAAACGGCCGGGCAGAGCCCACCGAGTAGGGGCAAATCAGGCCCTTGTAACAGGGGCTGAGCCGCGTCCGATGGACATGAGTATTACCAAGCTTCAGCTAGCTTAAGAGGTGACTGTACCGTATGACAACGTCGTCCATGTAAGAGGCATTCAGGAAAGCACACTTAATGTCTATGTGCCTCGTCTCCAGATCCTCTACAACACAGGCAGACAACAGAGCCCTGTTGTCTGCCTGTGTAAAATAGCATAGCTACCCACAGGCGCCCAAGTCTCAAAGAAATCTACGCCTTCCACTTGCGTAACCCCCCTGTCTACATATCTGGCTTTGAAACGCTCAATCTTACCCTGTGCTCCTCGCTTAATGTTAAGCACCCGCTTGCCTGTCACAGGCTTCACTCCTGCTGGGCACCAGACTAACTCGAACGCATCGTGCTCCCTTAAGGAGGTCAACTCATCGAGCATGGCCAAGATCCACTTCTCACGATTGCAGCCTCTCATGGCTTGCTGCACCGTTTGATCATCTAGCATGGCCTTGACCTTCTTCTTCTTCGCAGCAGCTGCACGCCGGGAGGCACTGCGGCTAGCAGTCTTGCCACTGCTCAGAATCACCTCCTGCCCCGTCGTCTTTTCTGCATCAGGATTCACACTGTCAGCCGTAGCAAACATTCCATCCGACGTCATCCTCAACACTGCCTACTGTGGAGCTCCTTGCATCATGCTCACGTGCATCCTCCGGGGAAATGCGCTCAACAGCAGCATCATCACTCATATTCACTCCCACAGCATGGACAGCAGGTCTTAAGTTTCTGCGAATCAATTTGAAAGGCTTTGCAACCCATTGAACTCTCACCTCTGGTGGTGGAGCCAGATGTTCTCCGCTGCCCCCGGTGGCACTTGGTGCGAACTCTCCCCCTGAGCCAGCTCCGCTTGATTAAAAGCTCTGTCCATATGAGGACCTGCACCCGGTCCCATATAGGTACCGAGCTCTCCTCTCTCATCCAGGTGTCTGAAGTCCTCTCTCCTGGCGTACATACAGTGGACACCCGAAAAGGCTTCACCTGGGCCACCACCAGTCGGAATTTATCCTCACTCACACTCTTGAACCACAACAGATATGGCAGAATCTGTCTGACATCCACTTTTCTCAAACACTCAGCCACGAACTCTTCATCGCCCCTGGCTATTCCCGCATCAGCCAGAGCCTGCATGCTCATCTCCGGAGCCTTAGCTCGCCTGGCCTTGAGCTGAGTAGCTATCGCGGTCTCATTTGTAGACCACGGTTCTGTACTG
This sequence comes from Ulva mutabilis, assembly GCA_900538255.1. NCBI lineage: Eukaryota > Viridiplantae > Chlorophyta > Ulvophyceae > Ulvales > Ulvaceae > Ulva > Ulva mutabilis. The sequence continues at coordinate 9,878 of UNSF01000112.1, forward strand.
CGGGCCACATCTCTCCTCCAGCTTGCTCTTGGCCTTCTTCCGCCTAGCACCCTCTATGGCTGTGCTTGGCGTCAGGTTATGCGCATGGTTCATACATATACGCCTCTGGCTACAGGAATGCAGGCACAGCCGCTTGCAGCAGGCTTGCCCTCACACCCTTGTTCAGCACACTGATCTTTCTCTCCACGATCCCGTTGGACTCATGCTGGTAGGTGGCAGTGTACGTTTGCTCAATGCCTCTCTGCTCAAGGTACTGAGCCAGCTGGTTAGAGCTGAACTCACCACGAGGGTCAGTGTGCATCCTCCGCACCCCTATCTCTCTGTCATAGACAATCTGAGTGCGGATACGCTCTATCAGCAGGCATTTCATCTCCGCAGCCCCACTCTTGGACTTCAGCGGTATCACGTGAAAATACCGAGAGTACTCATCCACTACCACAAGGATGTAGTTCATACCCCCGATGGCTTGATTTGCCCTGCTAGGTCAGCATGAAACACTTCTCCAGCGTATGTAGCATTCTCAGTCACTTTCCCACCGTGCTGTGCCCTATCGCCACTTCTCTGCTCAGCTACTTGGCAACCATGACACTCCAGCGCCACCCCGTAGGCTTCGGCAACTTGAGGTCATACAGGTCTAGGTCATCTCGCATCACTTTGAGAACCCGGTTGCCAGCATGGTGAAAGGCGATATGCACTAGGAATGATGGGTCAACCTGGAAGGAAGATCCCTGACCATCAGGTACACCATTCATTGCAGCCACTTGCCGCTGTACATGCACCCATTTCCTGTTTCTATGGAACAGGTTGTTCGCACTGGTCCACGCTGCACCACTGTCAACCGGTCGCATTTGCCACACAGGCCTGCCTCCCCCACAGGGCCACGTTAGAGTGGGATTTCCATCCTGATCCTCATTCTGCTCACATTTTCTATGTGTCATGTAAGCTTGGTCATGGAAACCTGGCATCTCTACCCTGTTCTCTGTCTTGCCAGTATGCAGGTATATGTCAGACCTCTTCAACTCAGTGGTCAACAGGATGTTGACAGGGCCGGCTGGCACCCAACAGACATTCGTCAGCTCTGTGCCTCCTGGCATGCCAGTGCCTTTCACATTGACATACCCTCCCAGTGTCGCTCTGATTGTACCCACACCATACATATCCAGTCTGCCCTGATCAAGGGGCTGGCACTGCTTCACATCCGCTGGTTTGATCTCACAGAACATGTCATAGTCAAAGCTAATATTTATCTCTAAGCCTTTGTCAACTAGGAACGTGTATGGCATGTTGGAAGATGCCCCTTCAGCACAGTCAACCCGCAGCTTCTTCAGGTCAACCACAGCAACCTGCGGGCCACCGCGGCCTCTGCCACGGCCTCACCCAGCAGCTGCTTGCTTTTGCAGGTACTCTTTCACTTCTGCGGACAGCAAAGGGCAATGCTTGGCCAGGTGGCCAGGCTTAGAACGGTTGCAACTCGTACCGGCAAGTTTTGGTCCTAACGGCATGATTCGTTTCAACCGGCAACCGTCTTGGCAACTCGTTTCAGCTTACTGGCAAAATTCGTTTTGGAAGATGCACAACACAGGTGCTTAGGGGCTGCCCGGCGTTACCGTACCCGAAGAGTGGCATGAGAATGATCGTCTTGATACTTGTTGTATACCTTATTACCGAAACAAACATGGGAACTGGTGTGGTGCTTGCAACTCCACAAGGGTAGCTGCCTCGGTGAGAGTTTCGTCAAACTTGACGGGTGACAAGTGATGTAGTTGAACGGCGAGATCCCAACTTGCGGCTGGGCGCGTGCCCATTTTGGAATGCATGCTAGTAGGCTCCCAAGACACTAGTATTGAGCCGACCGGACGCCAGTTGATTTCCCTGTCAAGTTTTCACAGATGCCACGGCTTTGATATCGGTCTGATGTTCTGTTCATCAGTCTCAACTGCCGCTACAGTGCAAAGACAACCTATTTGTATTCGTTGCTGTCAAAAGATGTTTACCAGGGCTGCCAACCGCACTTGTGTCCTTCGAACGCGTTTTGCAGGGAGTTTTGTGTAGCTTCACTCAACGCCCAGTCCAAACACCGCTTACAGTGTCCTTCGAGTGTATGAGCTGGAAACAAACCACATGCTGATTGTCAGCATCGGCAAACCCTGAACTCAAGCCAACTTGCAACAATTCCAGAATGCCACTTGCGGAATCAGCACACGTGACCCCCATCAACTAAACAGATACATTCATGAATGAGAAGTACTGTGACGCTTCCGCCAGCCTATACATTGCAGCAAAATGCATCAACTCTGCATCACGCCTCCAGCACAATTGCTTGAGCTGGTGAATTGCACCAGGGTTATCTTGACCATGGGATTCTATGTCAGCGTAAGTGTACAGCGCAACCTTGAGTGGTGCAGTCGCCACCACAGTCGCTTTTCTTGCTCTTGATTCACGGACAAAGGCCATTTCACCTGCAAATTTCGCCCAATTTCACTCAGCACAGATCATACATACTCTCCAGAAGAGGTGCGACGTACAAATGTATAAGTGCCCAATGTGTGTTGCATGACCGCTATTTCTAAAAACAGAAACGATCGGCATCAGTCTAGTTGTACGGCGATGACATTGCTGCTTATTTCGTCAGGCATTCTGTTGACAAACCGGGTTGTGTAACTTGGTTTCGTGACTGATGCCGATCAAAGTAATTACAGACCGAACGGGCAAGCACTTAAAAACAACATTATCGAACAGCTTTTGGCACTCATGCGGCTGCAATTGAGGCAGGGTCATGAGCAGCATCAGGCAAAGTCTGATGCATCTGTATCGGACCATTAGCAGCATCACAGCTTGTTCCTCCACACCTGCTGCAGAGGCTGTAGGGCTGGACAAAATGGTATACGTATATTTAGGTTATGATAACAAAATGCAATAAAAAACCTGATTTAGGTTATATGGATTTCCGGTATAACGCTGATGTTGTACCCTGCCAAGTGGAAACGGTAGTGGTGACAAGGACACTCCATCTCATGCACCTGTTTGAACGCAACCGCTGGCCTGGCAGGCCGACCAGCTGCGAGCAAGCGCTGCATGAATGATCTGCACAAAATACCTTCAGGACGGGCTATTATCTTGCCATGCAAGTGCGTGACCATGATAGCAGCCGATAGCAAGCTGAAGCGAGGACGGTCAGATGTGAATGGTACTGTCCTCGCCAGCTCCTGGAACGCGGACCAGTTGGCTGGTTGTAAAAGAGTGACTAAATCTGTCCGTGTGCTTGGTCAAGACCAAGCAGGGAGCACGTAACAGGGATGCATGTGTGTGTGTGTGCAGTACCTCACCAGTCCCACAAATACTTGAATGGGCTACTGAGCCAGAAATCCTCCGCTTGAGCCCCACATCACCTGTGTATAAAACATACACAGGTGCTGAGGCCTTGATCTATCACAGTGCAACACAGGTGCAGGCCGTGCAAGCGCTGAGCGGATGCATGGGGCCAACGAAACCGAACTGATCGAAATGTGCGGCAATCAGTGCAAGGCTACAGTAGGGTCTGCACTCTGCTCGGATTTCCGGCGCTTATCGGCCTCATTTTCAGCCTCACAATGAACTGTTTGGCTGCGTTTGCATTGTTGATGTAGTTTCTCTGCTTGGCGGTTTTCTCCTAGCCAGAAACTAGCTGTAGCAAACCACTCACGAGTGCATGCAGGCGATGTTGAAGCTCAGCTACTAGACGGGTCGTGGAGCGGATCATGCTCAGCTGCAGCGCAGTTTTTGAGAAACCGATTTAGTTGCAGTGGTCGACATTGGTGGCCAGTTAGTGATGCCTGCTTGCACAGTCAAATGTGGCTATGGGGGCCGTCCCGCGCCGGAGCAGATAGCACTCAGTGTTAGCTCGTGCTGTGGTTCTCGAAAGTCTGAGGCCAACCGGTCACGGAGTTCTGTAACCTTCACCAGAGACACATGGCCATATATAGGTCAGTAATAACCTTCCCATAACTACAGCCATAGCGTTATATGGCCAAATCTAGAACGTTTGTCAAGGTTTAAGAGGCTGGCAAATGCATTACGCGTCCTATGTAGCAGATAGGTCATTTTCGTGCGCGACAGACTATGATCTGTTCTGACACCAGTCAACACAGTGCATTGCTACCCGTGTAGTGTACTGGTTTCCGTTTTGCAAAATTCTCGAGCACATCAGGTGCCCGTCCTCAATGATCTCCCTGTTGATCACATAGGCTGTGGAGGGCATTTTAAGCAGCGTTGGCATCTTAAGTTTGATTCATGTTTCCACCCACCTTGTGTTGAAGTTGACATTGTTTATTGACCGGCGCATAGTGCATGCGCATGTCGACACCATGAAATAATGCTTGCGTTCACTTTCGAAGCACAGAAAACAATTTTACTTTCCGCACCGTGTTGGGCAGGCCGTCTGTTTTGCAGCGGCCGACATTTGTGCAGTGTCATAATGGAAATTCTCATGGCCGAGCTGATGGCTGTACACAGGTGTGGCTACAATTTTTGCGCCTGATGACTGCAGATATTTAGCTGTATCGGAATTGAGTGTGATGTGCAAGAAGTTCACGGTGTGATCTGCAGCACTCTGTGCAGAAATTTATCTGATTCTCTACTTGACTCAGATTCGGGGAACCAGATGAGGTGCTGTAATCGATGTGACGACGTGCCAATCTGCCAAGCTTCTCGCATGGGCAAGACTTACCTAGCCTCTTGAACCATTCAAATAACAGAACCACAACGCATATCGCTCATGATCATATCGAGTGTTAAGGCCTACCCCCCCGATGTAGCCACATTAGGCAGTGCGTATCGTCAGAAACTACACCGCGCAAACATCGTTTTAGAGGGTAAGACTGGTCGTTTTACGTATTCTGTGCAGATGTCAAACTTTCCTGGCAGCAAAGGTAGCCGCGCGCCTCCTGGAACCATTCGCATTGTGGGTTCAATACGGGCCTAAGGCCGTGTTCTGTGCGACCGGAGCATAATAAAAATCTTCATTAAAACCCGTGAAACAACGACAATCCAGACACGAAAACATGTATTATGAAGCGTGGTAACATTCGTTGTACAAAAAAACTTGTTAGTTCGTCCCAGCGTTCGGCACTGTTCGCCCCCCCCCCACCCCCCCCAAAGGGTTTCGAACGCCAAGGTTGAATGAACGGCTGGACCGCACAGGTGACGCTATCACATGGACCTCTGCGCGAGTCGGCTCACACCCAGCACAATCAACACTAACCAATACTAAAATTTGGCTTTGTGGGCTGTCTGGTAAGTGCCATTGATACGTGCCATTGATACACTGCAGCACGTTCCCGCGGTAGGCCCACAACACAACTCTTCAATCTGCTCTCCGGTCATGCAAACTGCGATTATACTGCACATGTACTGGGTGAAAGTTGTGAAATCCATCCTCATCATCCAGGATGTACTCCTATATCAGCATGTCTTCGTCAGTGTCACTGCCTTGCCATGCCGGCATGGACATGTCCTTGGACCAGATGAACAACAAAAAAGACACTGAATCTACTGCAGTATGTAGTAGACATGTTTACAGTTTGTGTTTGATGACTCTTGATAGGGGCTTTTATGCACTTGCTCGAAAGTTCATCCCAACTCCGCTTAAGGCTGCATTGATGTGATCATGGAGCGTTTTAGGCTTTTCTTTGGCTGAGCCAGCCATTCAAAACAATTATGTGGTCAAAACCTAGATACTGTTCAGAATGCACCGCGAAACCTTGCTACAGCATATATGAACAACAACATAGCGTGCTCGGACTTACATTGATACAACAGCTCGTAGGTGTTTGTGTGTTCACGCGCGTTTGTTTGAGACGCAGGTAGGTAGGTAGGCAGGCAGCACGCAGCCAGGTAGGTACGCAGCCAGGTAGGTAGGTAGGCAGGGCAGAGCCCTGCACAATGTGACCCCCCCGCCGGTCGATGCGCCGTGCGCAGTGCATACATGTACACGTGGCATGCAGCGCGTACATGCATATACACGTGTGATGGAACGCCGAATCCGGCTGAGGCGCCATGGCATGTTGATGCCATTGTAGAGATGAAAGGGAAGATGCTACAATAAAGTGGAGGCCTAAAGAGATCATGGGTTCATTTTCAACACAGTAGCTAGGGTATACGGTCTGCCCCAGAACCACCTGGGCACCCACGGAAGATCTGTGCATGATACGCGCATAAGAGAGGTGCGCGCGCGCATACGATCGGAACTGCGACGCGAAGCGGAACTCGGCGCGCAGGAACCAGGGCTCCTTGCATGTCAGCGCTCGATGGGTTTTCCGGTAACGCTGTGACATGCGCAGGCCCATTCGCGCAGTGAGTGCTGGGACATGTACAGTGCACTGCATGCTACTTGCCTGCCGAATTATCTGTTGTGATAGGATATTGTCTGACACTGACGCCACCTCGTCTGCGATACCACCTACGCCACGATTATACTCGACGCATGGTCGCATGCAGAAAAAGCGGCGCAATGTGTCTACAGATCTCAGGCCAGATCCACATCTGCATGAGTAACATGATAAGAATGGCCGCGGCACGGCGGTGCAGACCATTATGACCGTCATGTGTATGTTGCATGCATGCACCTGTTCACAACAGCCGGAATTTTGCGCGGAATCCTTGCACAAAATTGGACTGTGCAGTTGTGTCCCACGGTGGTGATGCGTTTGACACGGAAATCTGCATGTATGCCGACAGGCTGCACAACACCAGACTACGTACACCACTGGGCACAGTTGTCTTCAGCAATTTGTCTGTGTCAATACACCTCCGCGCTGCACCTGCGCCATCTTCACTCGCACTCCCGCTCACATTCGACCGGAAAAAACAACCGAGTGGCGAGAACATGGCTTTGAACGCACAACAGATGCATCCGTTCCCACTTGATATGTTGGAATACACGAACAGGCACATTCTGCATGCAGGCTCATTCGAGCATTCACCACACCCTGCTACAATGCGCATGGTGAATGTGAACCAGCAACCCCTCTACTGAAACCCGGGTAGCCAGTCCCTCAAAAAGAGCTGCGATGTGGGAATACGCTCTCGCTTGATGGTTTCAATGCAGGGCATGCTTGGACATCGTCAATCTACATCTGATACGCGGACTCTTCTCAGATCGCAATAGTGCCTGAAGGCGAGCTGGGGGGACGACGCTGCTGTGCAGATCCAAAATTAAACAGGAAAACAAAGTTAGTCATGCAAACACACAAAATCAACATGCAAACTGGAATGGTGAAGACTAGCATCAAATTGATTACTACATTGACAAGCATTGTTGCAGGTGTCATATGCGTTATGAGCATGAAATTCTAAATTTTCACACATGCTGTTCAGGCAGTGAGCGGACATGATGTGAACTAGCAATTGCAGTGGCTGTGTCACGATTACAGCGTGGCAGTACATGCATGGCCAGTGAGTGCCAGGTCGTGACACACATATGTGGCCGGATCACATCCGCTGCTGCCGGAGAGCCAAGCGAATGGGATCCATGTGCATGATGCACTAGGTCAGCCCTCCTTCCATCTAAAAAGACACATCATGGACATGGAATCTGAAATATCTAGCTAAGACTGCTGAGGTTTGTCAGCAGGATAAGGCCCAAAACATCACAAAAGTAAAAAAGTATCTGAAAGTAGGATTGTATCGTGGCCATGTGCTGTTTGTCATGATGAGTTTCCATATCATGACTGATGTGCCTGGATAGCAGTGTGTGTGATTTGCTAACCACCAGTCCAGCCATTGAATACCCATGCAATCACAGACCCAGCAGTAATGTCATAAAACCAATGTTCAAACCTGGCACAAGGACTTTGATGTAGACGTGGAGTCTGACAAGGTGGAAGTGCTGCGCGGCATGATGGCTGCAATCCGGCTCGGCCTCAGCAACACAGACGCTGCGCAGCATTCATAAGCAGGAGCAAATGGCTTGTAGGATTGTCCATCGTAACCCCCCACCCCCACCCCCCCTTGCAATCACAGAATCGCTCCCAATGATACCAAGTGAGATTGAAGTACATAATTCCCCTTCACAATGAACGCGGCAGTTGCAGTACATCGCTGTCCAGTGGCACAACTGTGTGTTGCCAGTGCGGCCAGAAGTACGGACATGCACGAGTTCTTTTATAGCATACATCACCTGGTGTATCTGTTCACATTCTGACAGCAGCCTCTGCGATGAACTGCATGACTGTTTTAGTGCAGTCGCACAGCAGCCCACTCCTTCCAGCACATATGCGCAGCCACCTTGCCTGTTATCATTGTGAGTGTGCGAAGAAACCCTGAAAGCGGAGACAAGCCGAAATGATGGTTCTTGGCCTCTTTTCCAGAACACCAGATACATGGTCGCAAACTCAGACCATAGCACTGTTGCGATGTGCCCTGGCACATAGCACCTGAGCTCGTAGCATCACAGCATCACTTCATGCAGTCAACTCAACCAGATCAGACCTCTGCGATTGGGCCACATGCGAAGGTTCCTAGACCTGGCCTAACAGTCATCACATGGCCAAGAAACCAGGTAGACCACACTAATCCACCATCAATCAATGTTTGACACTGGGCCGTTACAGTCTTGAAAATCCATTACGTGTTGAATTTGTGAATGACAAATGATTTGGTGCACCTCCAACAGCCTACAAGTAGCCATCAGGTGTAAGCTTATTGCTGAGATTGGGTTCTTGCGTGCAGGTATGTCAAGCGCCCAATGTGCATTATGGACCATTTTGCAGCCTGGTTCGGCGATACATGGCTCTGCGAGTAACATCAATCACCGACAGGCTGACACCCATACAGACATGTACTGTTCGCAGATAGCATGAATCCGAACCGCATGTGGACACACTAGTGGAACTGTCACTAGTCACAGAACGTATTGCATTCATTTTTGCACAAAACTCCTCCTCATCTACATGCAGTTGACAGCCTATGACCATCGACACTGGCAGCCACAGAATGCCGTAGCGTCAGCAGGATCATGGAATGATCATATGTGCTGAAACAGGCGCAAATGGCTACTGCATTTGCAGGTGCACATCTATGTCAATGTGCACCAAGCACCACAGCCGCAGCATGTGCATTGCTTCCTCACAATTTGCTGTCGTCAATGTACAAGCAAAGCAACCTCGCATTTGCAGGAGGCTTGCCTGTCACCAGCCAAAAGTGCAACAGCCAAACATTTTCTCTTGCTTGGCCAGCAATATGCTAATGCCAAACACAATCATGCCATTGGTGGAACGTCAATATGTATGAGCAGTCGTTGCTGGCCATTGCTCTTGCGACTGGCAAACACTTCATGCCCAGCCTGTGGAGCAATTCCGAGTGTGTAATGAGCCATGCCGTGTTCAGCACCGGTGAGTGGAGTGTGAGATCATCTGTTGAAGCTGTAGCGCAATACTGAAGCTGTTTTGTCGCAGCTTGTGTATGTCATTCGCGCATGTTCATGTGTCTGATACATCGCCATGCTTGCTCGCCTCTATATTCTATCACCTTGTGGACCATACTTGCGTAAGATTTGTCTCCATCATGCCAGTGGCACGGGCAACGGCTGAAGTGCCGCGACAATATTTTCCTACAGCGACCCAGAATGACTGTTGTATTCCGCAGTTGGCACAAAAGACGCTATGAGATCCGAGGCGGCCACTGCTGGTCTCTCCATCGTCACTGTCCGCATTCAAACTTACACTCGTAAGTGCCCAAACTACTCCCGCTAGCACCCTGCTGTGACTCTGCTTGACCGGCAGCATCCGGCGTGGGCCCTGAATCTGCTGACCACACTAGAGCGTTTGGTGTGTTTGGCGGCATGGGAAGCAGCCCGCTTGGTCTGCCATTTCTTGCAAGGCACAGGTGGCAGACCAAGATCCTCGCATGCTGCGCACGATGGCAGCTGTGACCAGGCACACGCACTCCCGCCTACATGCGGACAACCTAGCAACTCACAGCGCTCTTCATCTACGTTATCGATCCCACACTGCGCACAGAGGCTGCTGCTAAGCTCAAATAGAGCACCTTTTGTAGTCGTGACTGGAGCGGAGTACAGAACTGCCTCTACAGGGCTGCTGCTTTCCAGGGTCTTTTCACAACAAATTATTTTGGACAGGCTGTGCTCCTGTAAAAAGAGCCGTGCACCACGCACACACTGCGGGTCATCCTCAATGACTTGCTCAAGCTGCGCCAATGCACAGCCCTTTTCAAAGCTTAAGGTGCTTCTTGTGCACCTGGCTGACAGCACGGGCACAGAGCACCGCACGTGGCTTTCGGCACTCCACACAAGGCTATCAGGCTCATCGACCTCACATATCTTCTGCTGTGGGATGACACTGACGCCCGGCGTTGTCGTTGCACGCAGGACGATCCGGCGACCCACAATACCTGCTGCCCGCCGTGTACCACCCGGCAATGCAACAAGATCAGCAGTATGTATTGAGCACTACTTGATAGTTTGGATAATCATACATATATGTATCACGTTAGCATGTGTTACTGTAGGCCGTTGTGCCTCGCACATGCGTCAGGGGCGTCGAGTACTCCGCGTCGCGGTAAATGGGTGGCAGGCCAACGGTCTCTGGATGAGATTTGTGACATCCTCGGTACTTTTGACAGCGGAAATGGATCATATACACTTGACAGAGTCCACTGGCTTGTTTGCAGCTCAAAGCAGCGCCACAGGGCAAATACACCTATAAAAGTCGTTTCAGAAGCGAAATCCGGCTGAAAAATCGCTAGACACGCAACCACGAGGAGTAACACGATGCAGCCTAAGATTGCCACAAAAACAAATCTGAATGAAAACAAATCTGAATGTGTACGCATCGGAATGGTAAGCTCCGCACCAAGCACGTCGCCTTCTGTACGCTGTGCTATGCAATATAGCCCTTGATCCTGGTGTTTCATGTCGACCGACCTTTTGGCTTCAAGAGCTCGCTGATGAAGCTTAGTCAGCAAGTCGGTATTTTGTTGAAGTGACTGTGCATCTTCTGAAGGTTCGACCGCATCGCTTCCTGGTCTTGGCTTCACACATACATTTGCATGGCCTTCGACGATCAGTGCAAGGTAGTATCCAACTTCGTTCTGTTGAATCACCATCGTCCCTGCTGCAAATGTAACATATCGATGCTTCAATTGCAGCATCTGCTTCAGATAATTGGTTATAGGAGGATCCACATCATATTGCAGGAGTCCTCTCTTGAATAGGTCTTTGAACGGGCGCATAGGATATGCACCATCACATGTAACCCAAGGATCACGCTGGAGCTCCGGAATTGTGATGCGCTTTTTGGGATCTTTTGCAAGCATCCTTTCCAATACATTGACAAGAGTATGACTCACTTTAGGGCTGGATGGAAAAGCAACTGGCTCCTCTTGCACTTTCTGAAACAATTTGTACAAGTTGTTTGCAGAGAAGGGGATCGTGCCGAAAATGAGTGCATACAGGCAAACACCCATGGCATATACATCAACAGGACGACCACGATAATGAGTCTGGCGCTTCATGATCTCTGGTGCGAGAAATGCTGGAGTCCCGCGAAAACGGTCGAAGTACTCATTCCCAGTGACGAAGACACGTGAGCACCCAAAGTCAGACAATTTGACAACACCTTCAGAGGTCAACAAGATGTTCTCAGGTTTTAGATCGCCATGAATGATTTTCTGCGAATGTAGATACTCCAATGATCTCAAGATGTCTCTGAAGTAATGCCTGTATGCACTCTGGATGCATGACCAGACAAAAAAATCCCACAGCCGACATGTGGTACGTTAGCAAAAAAAACCAACAGTAACATTGGCACGCACCGGCACATGTCCTCTGGGAGCATCATTCCCTGAGCTATCGCTTTTCTGGGAAGGATGGGTCCACCTTCAGCGTAGTTCATGACGATGAGAACTTTGTTACGTTGAGGATCATCCACAACTTCTTTCAGACACACCATGTTTGGGTGAGCCACACGTCCCATGATGGCCACTTCAGCACGCAAGTCTTCAAGAGGATTTTTAGATGCTTGTTTGTCCTTCCCTTTCGATGTTCTAAAGTCTGACTTCTGCGTGATCTTCAAAGCATACAACTTGCTGTCCAATGTGTCCATAACCAGGTAAACCTTACCACAGGCCCCTTTGCCCAGAAACTTGACAACCAGGTACTGGTTGAAAAAGACACAGCCCTGATACACGGCAACACAAAGTGTGAATGTCATTCTGCAAACAACCCCTCAACAGCTAATAGCGTCCTGCTGTAAATAACCTTCATGCAAGAACACATGTAAAACGTACACGCTTGACATGTAAAAGTACGCACTTGAACGCCTCGCCTCCTGATGACGCGAGATCGGCGGTAATTGTTTCGGGCATCACATTGCTGCGGGACACTTCATGAGAAGTGGCATACTCTTCACTGACAACCTACATCCCAATCTTATGGTGCAGCAATGTGAGGGGATTGATGTCTACAATCAAGAGATATGGGAAATATTATGAGGTTTGCATCTGCAATGCATGGCACGAACTACAGTGATGCACAGATTTTCGTTAAAAGGCATGATGCGTGCCTGATATTCATGCTTCGTTCTGAACCATTTGCAATGCAGGTTAGTCTCAGATTATTTCCACTTGGATTTCAGCAATTCACAACTCACCGATCACCCATCAGAGCATGGGGTGTGAGATGATATCTCAAGGACTGGCTGGTCAAGCAAAGGAGAACTCGAGGAACAAGGAGCAACCCACAATCCCAGCAATCTTCGGCAATATGTGTGTACGACCATGAGGGAAGTCTGTCAAACTGATTGTAGTTTATGTCTTGTTCTCCTTTGCAAGCGAGCACTGTCTCTCTGTTGAGTTCGGTTGCGCGCCCATACATATGGCCACGGCGATGAGGGCTGTAAATGGACCCATTCAACACACGCTTCTGATTTGTTGGGCCAGATTTAGACAAACTACAAACTCTGGTGACTCCCACGATCCGCTAGCTTTCAATGTCGAAGAACCGCCACTCAAGCCTTCAATGCGAATTGCGGGAATCAATTGACAATTATGTCCATCTGTGTAACACTCGATGTTCACAAGCACAGCCTGACATGCATGTCTGTATAACAATGGCTGTGTTCAAGGTCATGCACTTACCGCCCACCGATAGAGGTTCTCAGATTTGGTGGAGGCCTAGCTTGTCCATAATGGAAGACTTCGTGGATGGTGTAGAGAGCCATGCTGCCCCATCAGGTATCGATGGAGCGAAATGAGACGGCTATCTGGGACGGAGACGTCCCGATTTCTCAATATTGGCATTTCGAGAATTGGGCCCGCTAAGTCAGGTTATTTTGACTGATCGGAACTTTTCTGACTGCCCAGGCCTGTTCGGGTGAAATGGAAAAAAAGTTGGGCTGTCAATACCAAGGTCGGGATGCCATTTGCCACATCAGCACACTAAAATTGAAGTAGCATGGTAAGAATCCATAGAAGTACAGCACGATCGGAAGGGCTGCTTCAAATCGTACAAAGACGAAATTGGACATGGGCATAGGCAGTGGGCATAGGCAATGTCTGCATCATCAACGTCGCACGCGTGTCATCAGCAGCTCCTTGTCGCAAACACGATCAATTCTCACGAGGTAGTAGCGCTTGCTAGCAATGTATAACCTCCCCAAACGCGGAAAGACCGCTAGAGCAGCCGTCAGTGCAACCTTCTGGAGACGGGGAAGTGTCTGTACCCCCACTGATCAATTGGCACCCTCAAAAGCTACATCGGGAGGTGTGTTGGCATCAGAGCCAGGCAGATCAGGGCATTTGGGATCAGTTTGAAATGGTGCCTGGAAAATTGGGGTTATTGGCCATCTGGCCCGATGCCCCAACCCAGACGGCGATGATCGTAGCGACAACATTCACCAGTGTTGCGAGCTCAGAGCAGACTGTGCCTCAACTTTTGAAGTGCAGAAAGCTGTCTACATGCACCTTGGATTCCATTGCGGGTGTACAAACATATTCCAGACATACAAGACCAGCTGAGTCAAACGCCACATGGCACATGGCAATTCCTACACGTGCACATGATGACACACGCTTGTACAAGAGCATATCAACACAGCTATTGCATAGTTTAGGGAGATGACCGCCCATGCTTCAGCTGGGGCCCGCAGCGACACCAACGGGGTCCCTGCATGCCTGGGGAAACACAAATCTGAACGTGTATGACACTGTTGGTCGTCAAGTCCCAAGCAGTTGAACCATGACCAGGCCCTTGTTGCAAATAGGTGGATTTGTAGCACATAGACGTTGATGGTAATGCAAACACACAATTCCACTGTGACAACAATGAGCGCGTCGGAGCGATATTCAGGGTGTAAATTATAAATATTCGATGCTCAGAAGGCCAGCGGAAGCATGCATCCATTGGCTTCAGCGCCTGAATATGTAAATGCTGACAGAGCACGCTGAGAGTGCGCTCCAAGTACATGTATTTGCCGATGACTGTTTGCATTGCACCCCTTGGATTGATACTCACCCTGTGGCATTGCATGCCCGCTAATGTGCACACATCGCTTTCACACTTGGACATTCCAATGTGCGGTCCCTGTGATGTTGACAAGTGCAAGAGTGCTGGTATGGAAGAGGATGCTCACAAGCTGGCACACATGACACTAGATTGAGGCTATGCTACAAAACATATGGAAGTGCGCCAGACAGTGCCCTTATTCGTATTACATTGTTGATTGCATTTGCAGTGCGCTACTTGCAGTTTGCCGCACTCTCCTAATCGCACGCTCCTGTGCGGTCCCAGACTCCCCGTCTGAGTCATACTGGGCGACAGGGCATGACACAAAACTAAAACTGATTGCGCAGCTGATCCCGCCTGAAGGGATTGAATAAACTGTGATTGCAGGACTGTAGTATGGATGAACACTGCATGAATGGCATCAGGAGCGTGCAAAGCATGCACGTCTGATGCCTCATGCAGTTCCGCTCAGGCTGCATGGTATCGATCATGGCGCTTTGCATACAGACCAACACAGTTGAAACCAATTATGTTACACAGTCAGAGGTACTAGGTCATGAAATTTGAACAGACGCAGCTTGCCCTTTCACAAAAGATGACCAAAAACAATGAAGTACAGTACCGTTGCTACAGCTGTGGACTACTGGCTGACCTTGCTTTGGGGTGCATTGGCTTCTTGAGCTGAGGAAGTTCCCTTTGTCATGTATGAAAGACACATGTTTCTGGCGCACCCACCATGTGCAGAGTGTCATGATCAAGATGATGCAGCCGTGACTGCGTATGTTGCCTGTTCACTGAATCGTGGTTCATGCAACGTGCTGTGCGCCCCGTTATGACAAGCGACATCATCCAGGAAACCAAGCCCTTGGTTTGCAAGACCATCCTTCGTGTGGCTGCAGTTGATTGATGCAGGTGTAACTTACGCCAGCTGACATCGAAAGCAAAAGGTTTTCCTTCTTGATTTGGAAATGTTGGCCTGATGACAAACCAGTAAGCAAACGACATGGGCACGGAAGGATCTTTCATGGCCACCGACTGCAGAGCACAGACAGATTCTAACGAATCGATCGCATGGTATTGTCTCTAGACCAAAACGTCTTTTTACGTCAGACGTAAAGCATCACTTGCCTTGGGGGATTTGTTCAGCGGGCAAGCTAGGAGTGCCAGACCATTATGGGTGATGATGTAGCCAGTTTCAACAAGCATCCTATATGCATCGGACTTGCACAACATTCACAGGGGGGCAGGGAAAATATATCGGGTATCACGTCGAACCCAGTCGGGCATCGGCCACAGCACCCCTACGTATAGGGGCGGACAAGAACGAGGACAGAGTAGTAGAGGGCACGGACGAGTCGATATGAGACGGGGCAAGGCTGGAACAGGGTCAGCCATCACCAAAGCCCGAACACGTGACCACAGTGGCACTGACATTCTACGCGTTTCAGGGTAGTCATTGTACCAGCCATGCACAAGCCGCGAGACGCCGTGGGCCACACCAACCACATGCAGAGCCGCCAATGCAGTGCACAGGTGTTGGGTTCGTCGAAGACAGGCACCCGTAAGTGCAGAGAAGGGGTCAAGCAGGGCACCGCCGTCACCGCCGCGACATGCTCCGGCAGAAGGGCCTCTAACAACGCCGCGGGAACAACGTCGCGTATGCCGCGCCATCGTATACCACGTATAGCAAATCAGCCCAAACACATACTGAAGGCCATGCATGCACACACTGCAGGAGAATAACAAATGCTCAATGTGGCGCCGCCAGTGTTCCACAGGAATATCCATGTCTAATAATATCGGCGTGTCATACAACATGCAGCACGAAATCACACCTTTTGGACTGTCTCATGATATGCATGATCGTCAAGATTGACACTGTCAGCCTTTTCACTGTCTCCAGATGCTGACCGAGATGTTCTCTCACCAGCGTTGTCCCGTAAATATGCCTGTGGGTCTAAATTTGTGGCATCTTGCTTGTCCCAATCCTCCACGTCCTCCTGCAGCATGTCTGGCACTCATGATGTCATCGTGGAAATATCATTGACGGAACTTCTGTGGTGAGGTGCTGCACATCCCCCGGCAAGCACATCCCCCGGCAATATACAATCCCAGCCACGTTCCAAACGCACGAGTGATGCATTCTTGGCATACGCATGGCGCCTTCACCAAGGCAGGTCACGCACTGCTCGACCACTGCAAGCATGACGCCAACTCCTGCAATTGGCGGTCAACATCACCAGGACCACGGTATGGATCCGGGCTACAACCTAGCAGGCTTTCAATCGCCACCAGGCCCACAGCTGGGTCATGCGATAGCCATGCAGCCACTCAATCTTTCCCGAAACTGATCATAAAAGTGTGGGTTTGCTACCTTTGGCAATGGCTGAAATCGTTCAAGTAGAGAACATGTCTGTTCAAAATTTTGAAACACATACGGCAGGTCCTAGTCCAATAGTGAGTCTGTAACTTTATAGGCATGAGCCCGTAGAAGACAGCTTAGCTGGGGCGATGTGCAAGTGCCAAGGTCGATGCGAATAAATGGCCGCATACTGTTCACCACACCAAACATACACAAATAGACGACCATGCTATCAGCTCAGCAAGTCAACCTCATAGATAATTTCCGGCTACAGCGAAGTGTATTCCGGTCGCTTTGAGCCGTGCATGCTTGAACACACCTTGATCTGATGAGCTGACAATGCTGACACCTCCGCGCCAGCCACACCATCTTGCACCCTGCAAGTTCAGGCAAACACGGCTCAGAGAACACCACAACGTACACATCAGGTAATGTTGTAACAAACATTGCCCCGTACAAGCTGAGATGGACGGATCACACACAGCGCTGACATGGCGTGAATGATACATTTATCTGCGCTCTCAGTCCAACAGTCGTTCCTGCAAAACCCGTGTACACATTGTGCACCAGAAGAGTGCAAGAAACGATGCATCCCTGCATACAGTGCTCCCCCGTCGCCGCTGCTTTCCGTTGTGCACTGTAAGGCGCACTACGAAGTCCTCCACAACTTGGTTGCAGCGGACGATATCGGACGCACGGTATTTTACACATGACGTATCAAGAGCGCAGGTATCACATACACAATTGCATACTAGTCCAATCGCGCCTTGACTGGTGCAGGACATGCAACCGTCGTTGCACTTAACGGGTGTAGCGCTTCGAGGCCAAGGCTTTTTAACAAGGGCACAAACTCCCGCAAACGATATTCAACAAACTGGAGGTTCTTCTCAGTAGCAGTCGACAAGCGATGAAGATCGACATCGCTGCGACGTGTTGGCCCTCTGCGTGGGGAACCCAAGCGTGCCTCAATGAGCATCAGCGCAGCACGCTTGATTGCAAGTGAGCATTTACCTTGCCGGCCATCCGTGATCGGGCTCATGATCGGCATCTTTGCTGGCGCAGCAACCCATGACTAACAGGACAACGTGCAGCCCTCACCAACACGATCGATATAGCATCGATCACCGTCCGCAGCCGATGAACAACATCGTCTGGGTTGGCAGTGCATATAATTATACTCAGGTTCGCAGCACCAGACTCTTATGCACGAAGAACGTTGGCCCAGCCTAGGACACAGCTGCTTGAAGGTGCATTTGGTGGAGCGCCTGGCATTCCGTTGGAAATACTGCTGTAAGGGGACGCGTGTGAGGAGCGGAGAAGGCGGATGGCACTACTGCCTAGCATGCGAAATCGCAACGACTGCAGTCAGCATGCCTTGGCATGCAAACGTAGCTACGACTCGTCATGCACGATGACCCCGCGGGACAAGGCGCCTGCAGGGGAGGGCCCGCGCGCCAAGTCTGCTGCAGCATGCGGAACTAGTCCGCGCAAACGCGTAGGGCCGCGCAGTCAACGTCATGTAGGCACTCGGCCGAGCTCGGGCCCGCACTGGCATCTCGGGCCTGCACTTGGCCAAGTGTCGCGCACGCCACGACGCGGCGCACCGCGCAAAGCCACAACTTGGCGTGCTACTGGAATTCCAGCGCGCTGCAACGGCAGATGGCTTTCAGGGGACCCAGAGACTCAACATCGCACTGTGGTGTGCATCATAGGTGAAGGTGTACTGTTTCTGTTGATGAACGCCATGGAGTTTTGCTTGCACACGTGTGTTACGCCCATCATTCAGGCAAATCAGTAACGCTTGCTACAGTGCCGAAGCTGATAACCAAATTTATGACAGCCATTGGCAGTGTGTCAGGCTGTATGTGATGTGAACTGTCTACTCATGTCACGCTGCATTCTTGCCCAAGTCCAGGTGCTTCCAACCGAAGCTTTCGTTGGGGTGACGCTGGAGGCATACACCAAGTGCGAGCAAGGGAACAAAGGCCACCTAGTGCGATGCGATGATGGGACAAGCGGAAGCGTGCATGTTAGGGATGTGCCGGAGACGGTTGGACTCCGGCATCAGTGGCTGCGATCCATCGACTACAATGAATCTTCCTGTGTTGTGCATCCAGATCGAACGGCAACTATATACTGTGCATTTTGGAGGCCAGATTTAGCTCCGTATGGATATACATATTCGGACGCATGTCACTGCAACCTGGACTGCTTTTGCACTAATTTCCAATTGCAACGCCAACATTTGGACAAGGCCGAGAAAGCTTTGAGGCGGAGCATCGAGGGTACGCACCTGATTCTGGTCTCGCAGTCGACAATTTCGCAGGCAAGGGGAGGCAGGATGTTACCATCAGTGCAGGACACCATGCCAGTGTGCAGCACCCATCTGAAAGCACAGCAGCTCGGGAGACAGGATGGATACTCGTTGGGAAGGGCAGATGTTACACACCCGGGATGTCTGATGTTGGTCACCGGTTGAAATTGAGAGTTTCCGTACGGCCCTTAATCTTTGGCAATCCCTGTGGTCCTTTGCAAATTCCTGCCTGCATGGACCGCATGTCGAGGATGCAATCCATAGTTTTACAGTTTGTCGCTGCATGCACATGCAATTTTGTTCATTGTTGATACTGCAGCGGTGACAAGCGTTGTTATTGTGCAGTAGAATCCTTTGGTGATGCTTGACTGTGGTAAAATGAATGACACAACAGGCATTTTAGAGTGTGACAAACCTAGAATTGATCCACTTGCAGATCGTTGAGAATCTGAGTGGCAAGGAGGTCCAGCACAGGTCAATGAACACTACTCCAGTTCGTCGTGTTCCTGAGCCCCTCACACGTCAGATGATCTCTCTGTTTCCGCCTGTGCAGTCACATGTATCCAGACGTTTCACTGTTCTCAGCTACAATATTCTTGCTGAGCTGTACGCGACACAGAATGCTTTCCCATCATCAGAACCACATGTGCTTCTGTGGCAATATCGGGTACAGCTCATCTTGCGGGAGTTGGAGGTGTACAGTGCTGATATTGTGTGTTTGCAAGAAGTTCAGTCCACCAGCTTTCATGAAGACTTGCTGCCTGCAATGGACAAGCTCGGTTTTGATGCAGTGTTCAAGAAGAAAACACAGGTATGAAGTTATTTGTATGACCAACGAGTTCTTGACACACCAGTCTGTGCAGTCTTTGCGACATGCCATGCATGGTGTATGGCATGTTCCTGTGCCAGGTCTTGAAACAGCATTGTCCCTGAAAAGAATTTGCCAAACAAAATTTTGCTGTTTTTCGCAAGAATGTTCTTTCTGCTGCTAGCTGTCATCACGTGAGCTCACTTCGACTTACCCCTTTGGCCACATATGGTTGCTCGTCTATTCTTGGCTAAGACATGCTTCAGTATGTGATGGGCAAAGAGCTTCAGGACTCAAGAGAGTCTATGCGTTGCAGTGACACAAGCTGCATTCTTGATTTCCCCGGATTTCAGTAGTTATGGTATGCAATATAGAGTCTCATGGGAAGATCCATCGCGGTGTTCTCGGTTATCATCCTTCAGCCACAGTCAAGTTAGCCATCGCTCATCAATCGTAGTAATATAGACAGGCAGATTCGCTGTTCGGCCTGATTGCGTGCATCGCTAACAGAGCTCGACACAAGCAATTGAATGGATCATTGATCATTTGTATCCACTGGCTACCTTCTCTCCAGTTTAGTGTGTTGACGTCTGCTGGTTCCCTACTGCATGAACATGAAAGGGTAGGGCGGGTGTTTTGGATGTTCTGTTCCTTATGTACTACGTCATGCCACATCCTGCCACGAGCAACAGTAGCGCAGAGTACATGACAAGCTTATGGATGTGCTCGTATTCAGTGGACACCATAAGGGATCACACCGCACTTTGTGATGAGGTTCAAGGCGGTCTTCCTTCAACCTGTGACCTTTTTGGTAGTGCGGTGGTGCACGACAGCAATTCTAAACATCTGGACCACCATGGGAAAGTATCAAAGTTAAAACTGGTTCATAGCAATCAAATGCCGGGTAGCCATGTGTTTCATCTCATGCTGAGCAAGATAGATGTGCAATAACCTTGTGGGTGCTGTGGAATAGGTCACTGACAAGCTGGGAATGCTCTTGAAGCTCGTTGACTTGCATTGGAGACATTGCACATGAATCACTTTCTTGGGCTACACACATGCAGCCCAAGACGTCAGCCACTGGACACATGCAGTGGCTCCTTGAGTCTGAGTCCATACTTCCACGCTTGTGTGGGACATGCTGCTTCGGTGAAGACATTCTCATGTAGATCAATATGTCTTGATTTTGTATGTAGTGTGCGGTTTGCAACCTCGATGCTGTGGTACCCTGATGCTTTCGCCGTTTTCCCGTGAGAAGTGGTCGTGTACCCAATGCCCCCATGCCAACGGTGCTGATTTATGTCTACCTTTTGCAGACCGTCGTGGACTCACCAACAATGCAGTGTTAAAGCAAAGCATCGCCGCTCTGGACTTGCAAATTATTGGACCGTTGCAGATCAGCCCGCGCATCAATCAAATGAGCATGGGCCCGCTTGCATTTCCACAACTCGCATGCATACGGCATTTGACCATGGTTCATGTGTTGTATGTATTGCCATGCTTGCCTGCCTCTATGTTTTATCACTTTGTGGAGCAAATCTTTGTAGCGTTTCTCACCGCTCGCATGTTGCCTCGCTGAAATTGGATCGACACAGTTCCAACTTGTGCATGTTCAGCAAAAACCTTGCAGGCTGACAATTGGACTAAGCAATATTGCATGACAACAGCATGCTACCACAGTAACCCTCGGTGCATATGAGTCAATCTCCTGCACGTGCACCTCGGTGCACCGCGGGCTCAAAACACAGGAACGTTATTCAAACTGTCCAGTTCACACCCCTGATTCCAGTTTCCTGGCCTGCAGTAACAGTAAACAGGTGTATAGATCTGCATGGAAGTGGCGTGGCCTCTAGTACAGCATGGCATACCAAGTGCAAGATATAACACTGTATGTCCGTGCGGATCGTATGTCACTGGATATCAGTCAGCATGACGAAGCTGGTCGACTGCTGCACACAACGAAACCGCTATGTTTCTGGTTAGGCGGAGGGCCCCAGCTGTGTGAGCGTAGCTGACAGGGAGTTTGCATTTTAACCATCCAATGGCCTTTTTTGTTTGTATGCACAGTTGGCCACTCTGGCAACACGTTTGCACCCAGTCAATGTACACTTGGCTGCCTCAGGCACGAGAGTTGATGCTATACAGCACCGTCCAACTCTGCAAGGTGTTAATTTGCATACTGTGGTGAACAGTACAGTCATGGTGAGGGTGACATGAGATGTGTGGCATGGCTGTATGGGTACAAAACTATGCTGTGTGCATGCTGTTGTGATACGCCGACGTAAACAGAGCAGCCCAGCAGCAACTGCGCCTGGCAGGCTGACCAGCACACCTAGGCGGAATCGTGCGGCTCAGTCGAAAGCATAACCCTGCCTTAGCATACATTGCCAAGGGTGGAATAATGTACGATTCTGAATTCTCAATGTACGGCGATATACGTATTATCGTATAGTATACGGTGATAATCGTATAACGCGTATATAGCATGAGGCCCTTGGAGGCGTATCTCCCAGCACACTTGTCAGAATATACCACAAGAGGTATTATTAGTAAGCTCTTGTTCTGTAGATCATCATAATGTTCATTGATTTCATTTTTGTGAAGTTGGCTGTCTTGCAAGGCTGAAGTAGCACCCATGGCCACCTGTCAAAAGCGGGTTGAGGGTATAGTACGCAAAACAGTTTCAACAGTTCGATACAGTAAACTGATAGAAATAATAGATATACCGTTGGAAAGCCAGTATAATGGCGGTAAAATAGATGTTCTGTTCAGAAAATTCAGATCACTGCAACTTTCTCAAGACTGAAAACATTTGTCACCTGTGGCCCACCATCATGATCACTCCATAGAACACCACTGGTGAAGGTGAAGGGCAAATTGCCTGTCACGATAGCTTTCACAAGAGAATCCTGGGCGCGGACTGTGAAGTCATCTGTCTGTGGCTGTGTGAGGAGAATTTTGTCAAGGCCTTGCTGTTGCACATCTCTGACAGCTGTGGTGGACATATGCTTGAAGTGACGGTTGCCGAAACATATTTATTCAAATAAGTATTTGAGTACTGCGGCACTCGCCTTGATTGAATAGGATGTGAGACTTTCGGATCACGTCCCACACACCAGAACAGCACTCTCCAGCTTACCTCGTATACTCTGAGCCCTTTATAGGCATAGGAGACGATGAATTGTGAGAAGAATGGAAGTTTGAAGGGTTATTAATCGAAAACTCTTCGTTGCAAGCAGCACGTTGCAGGCCAAACTCCACATTCTTCTCTTCGATGGTATCGATGCGGTACCACACAGAGAACGTATTGTCCATGTTTTTCTGGACATGTGCATCGCAAGCCTCCCTAGCTGCTATCCAAGTCATATATGATTTTAATTAAAGTGAACTGGCTTCTGAATGCCATCGTCGGTGTTTGCGCAATTGTCGAAACAACCACCGAGGGAACCAGATCGGGAGCTTTGCTGCTGTCAGTCATATTGCGTCACTGTAAATAAAAGAGAACTGTGCAACCTTGGTATATTCCATAGCATATATGGCCAGCTTCCCGGGCCCCAGGCTCGCATGACTGCGACAGTCGCAGCGCAGCACACTTGGCGTTGCGTCTGCTTCGCAGATGACGCTGTTTTTACGCACGAGTCACAGCCAGTTGATGCGGAAATCGTACATTGTATACGATGAACAACCGTATATTGTGCATCATATACGTATATTGAGCAAAATATACGTATTATATGGCAATTTTCAATATACATCATATATATCATTATACCGTATATCGTATAATGTACGGCTTGCCAGCTCTATACATTGGCAGTACTTCATTCCCAGACAGGCTCACGATCTTGAAAATATAAGCACCCATTTGCACAGATGCCTGCCACTCATATCATGCAGCACAGCCATCCGGCCTTATCACGTAACCCACATGACACCTCATACACGCGGAGCCATGCGCCTGACCAGACCGCATACATTTGCATTAGGGGTTCTGATCCAGTGCATGATGCATATGTACAGCTAGCCTCCAGATGCACATTCTGTGCACATGATCCAGCCAGGCAATCGCCCTGCTCAAATTACGCGTCTGTGAGTTGTGCTAAATTGGACATGTTTTCTACTCATGTCCCACAAGTTACCTTTCCCTGCTGCTGTGGCGATCTGTTACGCAGAGGGATCAGTCCTTTGTTATTCAACCTTCCCAACTCTTGGCTGCGCCAGCTATTTGAGAAGGCTGTGCCCACATACTGCTGTTTTGCTCTCTGCACATCAATGGCAAGCACAGGCTTACGGCTGCATGCATGCCCACCAGAGAAGATGGAAGGCAACCAGACTTGCCTTTCTGTACCCTGAGCAATGGATAAGTCCGTGATGAAGGCATATTTGTCAAGTTCTGCATGCTAATGTGCGTGCAGGATGATGTTCTCATGAACGGTGGAAAGTATGCAATGGATGGTTGCGCGACATTTTTCAGACGTGATCGATTTTCATTGGTCAAAAAGTATGAAGTTGAGTTCAATAAAGCTGCACAAAGCTACGTCGAAGGCATGGCCAAGCATGTCGATCGCAAGAAAAATGAGCATAGGCTGATGAAGCCCAATGTTGCTTTGATTTTGGTTCTGGAAGGCACTGATGTATCAACACAAGACTCTGATAACTGCCAGCGATCTCTAGTGTGCGTTGCAAATACACATATCCATGCTAACCAAGAGCTT
Organism: Ulva mutabilis; assembly: GCA_900538255.1. Taxonomy (NCBI): domain Eukaryota; kingdom Viridiplantae; phylum Chlorophyta; class Ulvophyceae; order Ulvales; family Ulvaceae; genus Ulva; species Ulva mutabilis. The sequence goes on from UNSF01000112.1 coordinate 34,574, forward strand.
CCTGATGTCAAGCTCTGGCAGGTGTGAATCGAGCACATGAAGCTGTTTGCTGTTCGGGCATCAAACCAGAACTACATACGTGCATCACATTTCTCGGGTACTGCACATTTGTGTTGGGTATACTTCATCGAGGGCCAATGATCGCAGGTGCACACCTTGCTGAAGGGTTTGGAGAAGATAGCTAACAGCGCTAATATCCCAATGGTGATCGCTGGGGACTTGAACAGCATGCCAGGATCAGCACCGCACACATTGATCGTTGATCGATGTGTGGACGTGTCCAGCCACGAGCTCTCTGCCGACCCATTGCAATTATTTTCAATGGACAAATCGTCCATACCTTCGCATTCCCTGAATTTGTGCAGTGTGTATTCTGCAGCACACAATAGTGCAGTGGAATCTGTTGGGCTACATCAGCTGCGTTTGCAATTGGATGAGCGGTTTCATGAACCAAAGTATACCAACATCACACATGACTTCAAGGAAACGCTGGACTATATCTATTACACATCGCCAGAGCTCGTGTTGACCGGAGTATTGGACCTGCCACCTTTGGGTGATATATTGGATGGAGACCTGTCATCCGGGTTGCCAAATTATAAGTGTGCATCTGACCATGTGGTGCTAATGGCAGAGTTTGAATTCGGGAGTGATCGAACACTGTAATGCCATGATCACGATCTGGCGGCGTGGTCCAAGCTGCCCTATCTCAAATTGTGGCAGTTGGTGGCTGCATGTGATTTCATTGTTAATTTTAAGCAAGTCTTTCTGGCCAGTTTTCGTTTATGTGGTTTTTATGGTGCTTATGTTTGCATGGGTGCGCCTGATTTCAGCAGTTGATGTGAGACACCGGCCTACCATGCTGATTCTGTGGTTTGTGTGGCCATTTCCCGTAACATGGAAAGTCCATTTCCCGTAACATGGCTCGTGCATGGTTGCCCGGCAGCTACTCCAGATCAGTGCCGTGCATCCACTCCATGCATGCTCACCGTAGCGCTGTGCATGGCTGAATCACGACAATGTTTTGGCAAATACAAGTCATGCCCAGCTGCAATATCAGACACGCTGCCCTCGAGTTGTTATACGCAGCACCATCAATTGTTGCTGTACTATGGCTCCATGACAAGGTTGGTAACATGCAAACATGGTGACAAACGTCATGTTGAAGATTGCAGATGTATCAGTTGCACAGTTAGTGCAGCATGCTCAGTGATGCACCAAACGATATTCTGTCATGCGTAGAGCAAGCAGATGAACAGAAAGAGGCTGGTTGGAAATTGCCGACTCTGAGCTGGCCCAAGCCAACCGCCGCATGACAGCATGAGTGATGACAAAGAGGCCCGTGATGAAGGAGTGCGTTTGAATTGGTAGGTGAGCGATGAACCAGGGCTGGTGTCACATTGTGTCATTCAGCTAGTGTCATTCTGCCAACTACACAACAGGGGGCCCTCACTCAGTCCTACGGGACGTCCAGTCCGGTCGCAGACAATAGAAACATCACAAACTGAGTTTGGGAATACAATAGGCCATATCTAGGTGCTTTGGGAAGGGCTACGGGCAGGTTGGGGAACGTGGTACATCCCCCAAACAACGAGGCTTATCCAGCCGGACCAGCCGCATTTGCCCAAATTCCTTCAACACGGCCCCAAACCTTTCCAAATCACTCCCATCTTTCCCAAACCAAAACACAACACCTGAAATACACTAATGATTGGGCTGGGCTGGGTTGTTGCTGTTATTACCCTGACTTGACGCTTCGCTGTCAGCCGTCATGCTAGCCATGGACACCGACAACACGAACTTTGCATGCGAGCCCCTGACGGACTGTATCAGGCTTCTTAGGGTACTGATTAAAGTCAAACGGAGGGGGCTAGGCAAGGAGCAGCTCTAACAGCCGGTGGCGAACGCAGTGAGAAAGGCTCTGAGTCGAGGTGCCGACGACAAAGCGATCGATGACTTCGTTACTGCACAAATTCAACTAAAGGTGTCGGATGGGTTGCATTCCACGCTGCAAAATACATGGTCTCTGATGAACGACGCGAATGGCCACTGCAGTATATGTTGCTGTTGTGCTGAGTACAGGAAAGCCAATTATCAAAGCAATGATACGTTCTCTCTATTGCTGTGTTTTGATGCTACTGCATACTTGAACTTATTTAATAGCTCGCGTGTACATCTTAATGTCTCACAGTGACTTCTGACTGGATTGCATGTGAAGCCGCGCTCCAAGTGGGAAACAAAACTGATGAAACTCTCATTGAACGTACACTGCCTAGCCAGGCCTAGGAGCATTCATCATCATTGTGCACCATCTGTTTGGAAAAGGTATGACGGGTCCGCTTGTCCATCAGATCATAGCACAGCGTGCCTGTCACACACTGGTGCAATGATGAGGTGACGCTGCCGCACCCGACCATCGTATACAGCTTCCATGCGAAGGGAATACTAGTAGTGATTACTAGTGTTAGTAGTGCGAACAGATCAGCCGATAGGCTCAATACCTGCAAAAGTGGCAATCCAATATGTCAACTCCAATATGTGAATACCTGATGTACAACACAACAAGCAATAGGCTCAAATCAATCTCATCTGACGTTGTGCATGCTAATGCACAGGCCTTCAAGCATTGCAGGTGATGTCCACATGGGTCCCGTGTGCCCTGTGGCGCTACTTGCATGGATTATGGATACGCTCTGGTCAGAAATAGGTTATCCAGGTAAGGCTGCATGGTTTTGATCCTCGTGTTTGCGTGTCTAGCTTTTTTTCAGCCGGATTTCGCTACAAAAAAATGTTTTTTTGCTTAATTTTCCTTGAGGCGGTATTTTAAGCTGCAAACAAGCCAATAGACTCAAGTACTATACATGATCCATTGCCGGTGTCAAATATAGCGCGGAGGTCACAAATTTCATCCCGCGCCCGTTGGCCTGCCACCCACATACCGCGACATGGAGTACTCGACGCCGCTGACACATCTGCAAGGCGCGACGACCTACAGTAACGCATGCAAACATGATAATATCATTCAAACGATGAACATAAATCTAATACGTACCGGTGATCGTAGTTATCGCCAGTTAGGGCACGTCCCCGGGCAGCGAGCATCATGGTGTCATACTGCGTGCAGTGACAGCGTCGGGTGTCAGTGTCATCCCACAGCAGAAGATATATGAAGTTGATAAGTCGGACAGCTTGTTATCTGTGTTTACCTTGATGGAATTGAACGGCAGATTCGCCACGGCCTGCGTAGGCTTTCCCTCGGCTCTTTCAGCCGCTGGACATGGAAATGACCTGATAGAGCTATCATGGACAATCGAAATCGTAGATGAGACCTGCGACAAGCTTGGTATACCTGCCTCAGGGCTGCTCTGCTTCACGTTCAGTGAGCAGATGCCATCCCAGTCTGCCCAGCCCACAGCAGATCGCACTGATGCCTTCGCAGCTCTCATGGCCAACAGGTATACAGCTTCCTGTCGCAGCTAGTGTCTGACTGCTGTATAAGTATGTAAGGTCTTGGAACCGAATAAGCCCAAAGGCGCAGAAGCTTTGCAAGCACCTTGCATGGCTCGGTGCCAGATTCTGTGGTGATGACGGCAGTGCAGAGCAGCAGCGCATATTCTTGGCACTGAACAAAATCTTGTGGACTGTCACGCCACATCTGTTCAAGTCATTGAAACGAGACGCTTCACGTGCACCACCAGGCATGCGACCAGCATACGAGCTTGAGGCAGCAGATCTCCTTGGATGTCCTCGCTCCCATAGCTTTGCTGTACCAATGCTGGACGAAACAAAACACCAGCTCAGCATGCAACTTGAGTTGAACTCAAGGCATTGTCACAGGCCAGTAGCAGGAGCAGGTGCGGTCCAATCCGTCGCATGTCGTCGGGGTTACCCTACTGCATTTGTTGACGCACTATTGCTAGTATGACTGAGTATGTACTTGCGTGTATCAAACAGGTGAATAGATACACCTGCCTGCCTGAGCCAAATCTTCACCAAATAGACCCACAGGGACACATGGAGAATGTATAAAGCATCCTTACCGTATATACAGCATCATGTAGCCCGGGGAGCACCTGGGGATCTCTCATTACGAATTAAGTAAAAAACCGTTTTCGCTAGGACAATTTTTTTTTTGGCCGGCTCTGACACGCAAACACGAGGATCAAATTTATGCAGCCTAATCTTCGAGCCAATTTGGAATTGCAGTAGGTAGTTTGGGACCTTGTACAGTGCTCTCAGAGAGTTTGGGAAACATTGTCCCGTTTCCCCCAAACTTTGGCACGTTTCAGGCCCAAATGTCCCACTTCCCCAAACTCGAGAAATCAGCCGGTCGCTCTTCCCAAAGCACCTAGAAATGGCCTATAGCGCTCCTAAACTCGGTTTGGGTTGTTTCTAGTGCCTGCGACCAGGCTGGACGTCCCATAAGGCTGAGTGAGGGCCCCCCCTTTGAGAACTCAGTGCATGCCAGCGCCTTGTAGCTTGGAAAATAAGGTTTCCAGTGGCCTCGCAGCGTCAAAGAGCAGCTCAAAGCAGCGCATATAGGCAGACATGACTCATTTGAAATTCAGCACAAACTTTCTCTAAATGGTTGCTAGCGTGGTTCTGGGTCAATCTAAATAAGTGATTTTAGCACACTAATTTGAAGTTGATAACATTTGAAAAAACATCGTGTTGTTTCTAAAGCTGTCTCTGTGCCAGCTCTATCAGCAGGGGCGTGCGACGAGGTCCTGGGACGTCACGAACTTGTGCATTGCGCACGATGGTACTGCTAAATCATTGAAGTCATGTAAACATCTATTTTTTGCGTGCTCTGTAAGTTGTGTGGTGTTTCTGCTTGCTGAGCTACGTGCTGTTGCGCGCAATTGCGCCCGGCACAGCCATGGGCCCATGAACGCATGCGCATGTGGCCACGGGTGCTGTTCGCAGGCACCGTCCGCAGGCCGGTGGTCGAGCATGGTCCCCCGGACGCGCGTCGACGCCATGGCGCGCCATGCCATCACTTCACCGTCTGCAGACGGTTATGTTCAAGTCGCGTATTGCATTGCGATTTATTGTGAAATCGCGTATTCGGCCAACTCAGCTGCACACAGCTTGACGCTTGCCGAAAGCGCATACGCAGCATTCACGCCGGGGCCCATTACAACATTAACTAAGAATCAACATGATTACGACGTGCATGTGCACTCCTGATGTTTACGACTTATGCTGGCCGGCCTAGATGTGACGACGGCTCATGTCGACTAAGTCGTGGCATGCGGATCACATCGGTTCTACAATATGCATGAGTTACTTGGGAACCAGAGAATTATTCATTGTTACACTCGCGCAGGTAGTCCGCGGAATGTGTGTGTCTCTCCTCTTGGGATCCATATCCCCGGTTGTCCAGGACCACCAAATCAGGCAGAGCAGCCAAGCCCCAACACCCTCCGTATTCGGGTCACAAAGCAGCTCTAAATCAGTGGTGCTGCTTAAGCGGTTCGGCGGCGTGGCATGGGTACCATGCTTCAAGAATGTATTTCGTACACTTGCTGTGCAATGGCACCATAGCATTCATATGGTACACTACGGCCCACATCACTAAATACCAATGTCTGTGATACAGTAACCGGCGATAGATTGACACTGATACGTACTGGTTCGCATTGCTCATGCATGCTGGCCCGCTACAACGAATTCATCTTAACCACGTTTGTCAGAAGTAAAAATCCCAACCATTCTTCACCGTCACCATGTTGCGCCTGAGTGATGATTATAATACCACAGCCTTGCGGCATTGGTGCCAAGCAGCAGCGCCAAAGCGGCATATATAAGTTCAACCCCGACGGGCACCGCGAAGTATGGCACAAACTGCACAGACTACGCCAAGCCATACCAGGGTGCCAACGCAGCCATGGAACTGAGTTCCATTTGCCAGGTCCATATGCAACCCTTCGCAACGAAAATATAGGTAAGGCTTACGCTGGACAGCCGCGGGCGAGGCAGGACTATCCTTGAATCAGGACCTTGATGACGTTTCGAAAAACAGCGAGAATCCGATAGCCCCGGAGCGAGCCAAGAGTGTTACACGGAGATGAACGCAATAGCCCGGCAGCGAGGGCAACAGAAGGAAAGTAGACGGCCAAAAGCCCCCGAAAGCAGACACCAGCATAAAGCAATCACTGTCCCAGGTGAAAAGCCACAACGAACCGACACAGCCGACACAACCACACCCACGCACCCACACGCATGCGCACTCCCGCACCCCTCCACCACGGCACCCGCGCCACAACCACACACAGCAACCACCACCACCGCACTTCTGCCCACCCCAGCAAAACCAGCTACCACCGACCCCCCAACAGCAGCACCCCCACTCCATCCGGCCCCACTGGAGCATTCCATCACGGGCCCCCCGCACATGAGAGCCCGGGGGCTCACGCCCCCCACAGTGCAAGGCGTACCAGCCCTCCCCCTACGGCCGCCCGGCAGGGGCCTGAGGGTGGGGCGCGAAGGGCACTGGCGGCGCCGCCACACTCCCCCCACGGCGGCTCTCGGGAAGGCAGGGCGGGCCAGCACGACCAGACGCGGGGCCGGCCTGCGCCGCTGCAACCGCGGCACCCGGTCCATCAAGGCGGCCAGCAGCCGCCTATAGCACGTCCAACGGGACAGCGTGGCCAGGCACCACCGCCCGGCCCGCCAGCCGCATGCGCAGCGCAGCCGCAGCGAGGACCTGGCGCGGCACACCACGGCACAGAGTGGTGGAGAGTTCGCACATGGCGAGCCAAGAGTGCATATGCATGTGCGTGATCTCATCGAAACGACGGCGTGCGAGGCGCTACAGGCTGCGTGCGCTATCAGCCATGCGCGTAGGGCGGCTGGAAGGATGGGCTACAAAATTACAGCATTTGACTGACACGGGAATGCACGGACTACCACATTATCACATTGCGCATTGCGCTGCTTTTTCTGCACGCGACCATGCGTCGAGCATAATCGTGACGTAGGTGATATCGCAGACGAGGTGGCGTGAATGTCAGACAATATCCTATCCAACAGAAAAGTCGGTGGGCAAATAGGATGCAGTGCACTGTACATGTCCCAGCACTTGTTGCGCGAATGCGCCTGCACATGTCACCGCGTTGCCGAAAAACCGTGCGCTGACATTGTGGCTTTCTGCCACATTCGGGGTTAGAGATCGTGCCAGAAGCAGAGAAACATTCCAGGAGATGCCTGCCATGTCGCCCACCTGCCAGCCACAACCGGCAGCAAAAACGGATGCCTTGCTGTTGTGAAAGTCCTTGTTACTGTTTCCACTGTGGTTGGTGTTGGCTGCAGCTCAAACGGACGCCTGAAAACGCCTGATTTCTCACACTTGCCACCAAGTGAACTGCTGGTGCCACGGAAACGCACGCAAACCACCCGCAACCTGTTAAACTATCACCTGCACACCTACCCAGGCTGTCATTTTTGGAGGCGGCCAGTTCCTCTGCCGTGCCTGTGGCCGCCCTCCATAGTGCTTAGTTAACTTTTTTTCGCAATGCATCCAGCCCGTTTGCAGCTGCAATGCCCCATTCCTCCAAATTCAGGTCAATCACCAACCTGCTTCGCGGTTGCTGAAGCGTTTGTGTTCGGCCAAGTCACAGGCTTGTTGTTTCAACTTGAGCATTATCATGCAAATGTTTGTGTTGAAATTTGAGCGAGTGATCACCATAAACGAGTTCAATGAACGGCTCTTGGCTGCTGTGTGCAGTTGCAACGCGTGGCGTGATGCATGCCGACGCCGGCGCGCACCACTCCGCAACCCCGATTGTGGCGCAATCCCACTGACATACAAGGAGTCCTAATTGCTGCGCGCCGAGTTCCGCTTTGCGTTGCATATTCCGATCGTATGCGCGCGCACGCCTCTATTATGCGCGTAGCATGCACAGATCTTCCGTGGGTGCCCATCTGGGATAGACCGTATACCCTAGCTGCTGTATTGAAACTGAACCCATGATCTCTTTAGGCCTCCACTTTATTGTAGCATCTTCCCTTTCATCTCTGCAATGGCCTCAACATGCCATGGCGCCTCAACCGGATTCGGCGTTCCATCACGCGTGTACATGCATGCACTGCGCACGGCGCATCGACCGGCGGGGGGATTACATTGTGCAGGGCTTTGCCCTGCCCACCTACCTACCTGCGCCGCGCTAGTACCCTTTCAATTCAGCTCGTTCGGGCTCTTGAAAACGCAATCGTTTCAGGTGCGAGCACAGTCTATAGAGTCAGGAACGCGTGAGGCGGTTATGCCGCAGACAACATATATTAGCGCATGCATCCTTGGCATGCACATGTGCACCTCTAGACACCAAAGGAGCACAGGCTGTGACCAGCTTTAGTCAAACTGTCTTGTGCACAAGCACCTGGCTATTAGCGCTCGGTGCCACATATGGCTAGCCTAACTCCTTGCCATTGTCTGTTGTCCTTCTGTTCAAGAGGATGCTACCTGTAACAGCTCTCACTTGCCTTGCCCCTCATCTCCCACTGAGTGCTACAAGAATTCGAGCGTCACAAGGTTTGCATCCACATCAGGCATGTCATTGCTGATACAGGCTTGCGCCTGAAATGGTATCTGCGAGAATTTGTTGAAGCCTCGTTTTGTGACTGAGCAATTAAAAAATTTTGTTGCGCTTACCGTTTTCGGGTTACCGAGCTCATCAGCTCGGGTACAACGTTTTGGAGGTGTTTGTTTGCTGGTTGTGAGCTGCTGTTTGGTTTTCATAACAGCGCCGTTGAGTGCTCCAGTTCTACATTTCCGTTGAGGAATCCTGGTAGTGCATCTGATCTTTGTTCGCCTGTGCCTGGCTTGTGCCCGAGTGCCCGTTTAATTTTTTGGGACTAGTGACAAAGAATTTTGAATTTGCCCTCGTCTGCGTTGTTTTCTCTAGCGCGCGTAGTGGTTTCCGGGGTTTTTACCGACTGTGTTCCTCACTTTTAGCAGTCTGAGCTGTGTTAGTATATCTCCTTTGTTTGTACAGATGAATGATTTTGAGAACAAGGTTGCCAGAGTCATGATCTCGGCTAACTGCGACCGCACCACCGCTGAGCGCCTAGTGCGGGATCACACGCCGCCCATGCCTCCTGGTCATGGCACCCCTGGGCCCAGCCATGGTCACTACAATGCGGGTGTGTACTCGCTGCGGAACACGTCGGGCCGTCAAGCGCGTGTGACTCGTGATTTGGATGGTCAACTCGCAAACCCCGAACTCATTGGACTAGATAATCTTGTGACATTTGTTGCATACATGGATCCTGTCATTCCTCATATCGCTACTGCCGGTGATCCCGTAGATGTGCCTTTTGGCGACCATGTTGACGTCGTTGTCGGCATGCTTAAAGCGCAGCTAATCATCGTACTCTGATAACGCTTTTGCATGACTGCAATCCGCAGACAAACAACGATACGTTTGCTGAAATGACGATCCGGTCGGTAAATTGATGGCCACGTTATTTCCATTTGCACTCAGGCTGACTTTGATGCGAGGGCCATGCGCAGTGCCTGGCCCAGACACACCAGCCATTGCTACCAAAGGTGGGTCAATGTCTGCCGGGACATCTAGAAAAAACCATTTGCCATATCTTCCGGCTCGGCAGATCGAGGTTCATCGTACAAGCCACTACCTTTAAGCATGCCGACGACGACGTCAACATGGTCGCCAAAAGGCACATCTACGGGATCACCGGCAGTAGCGATATGAGGAATCACAGGATCCATGTATGCAACAGATGTCACAAGATTATCTGGTCCAATGAGTTCGGGCTTTGCGAGTTGACCATCCAAATCGCGAGTCACACGCGCTTGACGGCCCGACGTGTTCCGCAGCGAGTACACACCCGCATTGAAGTGACCATGGTTGGGCCATGCTGAGCGCATATGGCTAGCCTAACTACTAGCCATTGTCTGTTGTGCTTCTGTTCAAGTGGATGCTACCTGTAACAGCTCTCACTTGCCTTGCCACTCATCTCCCACTTGTTGTAATTCAGTGGACCGCGGCCTAGGGCCTGTGGGATCTTGTGCAGGCCGTAGCCATGTGCAGAAGGCTGGTGCTGCCACATACCTTGCTATACAAGTATCTGCCCGTGACAGCGCTTGTGTCTTCGGTTGGAGGTGAATACACGTGAGACTTGGCAGCAAGATAGGAGTGATTATAGTACGATCGGTAGAGTCTATATAAGCGTTCTCTAAACGACTCATACGGATACGATCAGACTCATTGTCTGTTGGCACACAATCTGCATGCATTGCTTGTGCATATGGTTAGCCATCGGTGCATGGCTGCCCCACAGCCACTCCGGATCAGAAGCGTGCATCCTCTCCATGCATGGTCAGCGTAGTCGTGTGCATGTCTGGATCACGACACTACCCTTAGACTGGGCTTATTCTACCGCAAACTGCTGTATATCTATAAATTTTGCAAGTGCTGGTCCTGCCAACACCGTCGTGAACATATCAGCTAGCATGTCTGCCGTGCTAATCCGCTGATAGTCAACTCATCGAACTCTGCGAACTCTCGGACCCTCAAGTCCCTCACCCTGATGTGCTTGGAGCGGTCACTAGAGATGGGGTTCAACGCCAGCAAGTTGGCACTCGTGTTGTCACCCCACAGAGTTGCCTTCACAGCCGACAAACCAAGATCAGTGCACAACTGCTTAGCCCACATCACCTCATTGGCTGCTGAACTCATCGCAATGAGCTCTGCCTCAGTTGTATCACCTGTCACAGATATGTGTCACCAGCTAGGCACACGTCAGCAAATCTATCTGATAGTTACTATTACGGTGGTGGCTGTACAGTATTGCCCGTACATGACACGCTGGGACCGTCATCGATGACACCCAGTGTGGCTGCGGGGCACACAAAGTTGTACATCTGTGCGAGGCGGGACGCAGACAATGGTCATTAGCTATTAATGACCATGAGCCTTCAAGGACCGGGCTTGATTACTTCTATCTTAGGAGTGATCGTTATTAATGTTATATCACCAGCCACAATAGGCTAATCCTTCGAACGCAAGAACACACAGTTCCCAAGCATCCGGACTACTACTCCTGACAAACACTTCAAGCAAGCGCCATTGGCGAAGTCAGCGTCCGTAAATGGTTCCAACACCTCACATCCCCCATTGGAGCCACTCAAGGTCAAGCCAAAGTTTATGGTCCCTCGCAGGTATCTCAGTACGTGAAGGACACCATTCCAATGACATGTAGCACTCCCAGCCATATGCCTGGCCAAGACATTAGCCGGAAACGCGATGTCCGGACGCGAAAAAACTGCCACATACTGGATGCTTCCTACGGCTTGCATACAGCTCTTATGCTCTGAGACTGTAACCTTCTCCTGGCTAGGATCTTCCTATCGTGATCTAGCCATGCACAGGACCAAGGTGACCATGCATGGAGTGGATGCACGGTGCTGATCTGGAGTGGCTATGGGAAGGCATGCACCGATGGCTGACCATATGCACAAGCAGTGCATGCAGATAGCTTGCGAGCAGACAATGATTCTGATTGTATCCGTATGAGACGGTGATTGAACGCTTATATAGGCTCTATATATCGTAGTGTAATCATTCTTCTTCTGCTAAGACTCACGGGCAATCCATCCAAAGAGAGAGAGAGAGAGAGAGCGGAGCTGTCACAGCAGAGCCTATATACCAGCACTTGTATGTGACAAAACCGACCCCTGCGCATAGCTACGGCATGCACAGGATCCCACAATGCCCTCACGGCTGAGATCCACTGGTTTACGAAGTGGTAGCGGTGAATTATTGTGCATATTCTTGTGGTGTCTATACGCTTGCGATAGAGTCCAGGGGAAAGTTTGCGGCTACAGCTGAGCGTCCCGGAGAGCGATTCACACCGCTCTAGCGTGTAGCTGACCGCAGAGAGACTAGGATGCATAGATGCGGAATGCTAGGCTGGATCGCATTAGTGTGCTGGTCTCGCAGAGAGGCCTATGGGTCTGCGTGTCCTGCGACATACGATGGTCGTGTTGCAAGATGCCACCACGCCGTGAAAGTCCAACGGCATCTCGCCAAGGATCTGTTGGTTCTGATGGCGAGGATGGAGAAGAAGTTTGTCTTCGCCACCACATGCGCTCCACAGCGCGCCGCGAGCAGGCTGCGGAGGATCAGTTCATGACCTACGGGGGAGAAAATCGTGTTCAAACCTACAGGTACCCCGAAACACATCCTCTGCAGGCCGCAATGCCGGGTAATGCTGATCCTACGGGGGAAGCAGGAACTCAGGCCGCGGCGCACGGTGTCGTGATCCAGCCATGCACAGGACTACGGTGACCATGCATGGTGGCATGCACAGTTTTACGGTGACCATATATGCGTGGATGCACGGTGCTGCTCCGGAGTGGCTATGGGGCAGCCATGCTCTGATAACTGACCATATCCACGAGCAATGCATGCATATTGCGTGCCAGCAGACAATGATTCTGATCATATCCGTATGAGTCGTTTAGAGAACGCTTATATAGGCTCTACCGATCGTAGTGTAATCTCTCTTATCTTCTGTTAAGTCTCACGTGTATCATCCTCCACTGAAGACGACGGGTGCAGTCACGGGCATATACCTGTAGACCAGTCAGGTATGTGACAGTACCAACCCTTACTCATGGCTACGGCATGCACAGGATCCCACAAGCCTTAGGCCGCGGTCCGCTGAATTACAACACAAGGGGCGCAGCCAGCACACCTTGCAGCGCCAGCTGTGTGGACAACGCAGCAGATACCGCCTCCAATACCGCAGCCTTCGCAGGCTCCGATATCATCGGGAGTAGCAGCTATGGTTGGATCGATTGATGTGAGCACTCTGGCGCAAGCGCTGTCGCTTGCCATGCCCAGGCCAACACGGGAAAGTCTCTTGTAGAGAAGCATAACTTTCCGGTGTGGAACCACAAGTATGACCACTTCTGAATATTTAAGAAGGAGGCAGAGAGTTGGGCAAAGATTGTGGGTGTCAGCAGCTTGTTGATCAATGATCCACTTGCTCAGAGCAACCAGACTCGTGAGCAGGTTAAGCATTGGCTGTTTACTACACTGCCAAAGGAGGATAGGGATTTCGTAGCCGACTGTAGCTTCGTCCATGAGGTTTGGTCGTTCCTGCATGCGAAGTATATGCCATCATTGGAAGTAGAGATACAGATTCTGTATCACCAGCTCAGTAGTGCCCAGCAGGCTGGCAAGCCGCTAGAGAAGCACGAGAATGAGGTGGTGGGGATAATGAATCAGATCAAGGGACTATCCGGGACTATGTCTGATCAGTTATACAGAGCACGGTTGTTGGCAGTGTCGTAATTCAGCAGACCGTAGCCCTTAGGCACTGTGGGATCTAAGCACGCCGTAGCTGTGTGCAGGGGGTCGCACTGTCACATACCTGGCTGGTGTACAGGCTCCGTTGTGACAGGCGCTCTCAGTGTTGGATTAAAGCACGTGAGTCTTTAGCAGAAGAAGAGTGATTACACTTTGATCAGAAGGCCCTATATAAGCGTTCAATCAACGTCTCATACGGATACGATCAGAATCATTGTCTGCGGCACGCAATCTAGCATGCATTGCTCGTGCATATGGTAAGCCATCGGTGCATGGCGTCCCATAGCCACTCCGGAACAGCACCGTGCATCCACTCCATGCATGGTCCCCGTAGTCCTGTGCATGGCTAGATCACGACACTCCCCCTAGACTAGGCTCGTACTACCGCAAGCTGTGGTCTACTTCTAAAATTTTCCAGTGCTGGTCCTGCCAACACCTTCGTAAACATATCAGCTAGCATGTCTACCGTGCTAACCCAGTTGATAGTCAACTCATCGAGTTCCACGAACTCACGGACTCTCAAGTCCCTTACCCTGATGTGCTTAGAGCGGTCACTAGAGATGGGGTTCACTGCTGGCAAGTTGGCACTCTTGTTGTCACCCCACAGAGTTGGCTTCCCAGCCGACAACCCAAGATCTGTGCACAACTGCTTTGCCCACATCACCTCATTGGCTGCTGAGCTCATCGCAATAAGCTCGGCCTCAGTCGTGTCACCAGCCACAATAGTCTGCCTCTTCGAACGCCAGAACACACTGTTCCCATGCATCCGGACTATCACTCCTGACACGCTCTTCAAACAAGCACCATTGGCGAAGTCAGCATCCGTAAATGCTTCCAACACCTCACTTCCTTCATTGGAGCCACTAAAAGTCAAGCCAAGATCTATGGTCCCTCGCAGGTATCTCAGTATATGCTGGACAGCAGCCCAATGACACTTCGCACTCCCAGCCATATGCCTGGCCAAGACATTAGCCGGAAAGGAAATATCAGGACGCGACACAGCAGCCACATACTGGATGCTTCCTACGGCTTGCATAAACCTCTTATGCTCTGCGCCAGTAGCCTTTGCCTGGCTAGGATCCTCCTTCAGACTAAACACCTTTTGCTTTGGTACCAACGGCGTTGGTGCCTTTCTGCACTCACTCATACTGAACCTCTCCAGCATGTTCCTGATGTTCTTTCTGTGCGTAATGGTGATAGTGCGAGCAGGCCGATCACATATGACCTCCATACCCAGCACATATCCCAGCTCCCCCAGGTCACGACCCTCAAATGCCTCAAGGATCTTGCTGATGGCATCATCCATCTGCTCCTTACGGCCAAAGATCAACAGATCATCAACCCATAGGAAAATAAGACATCGTCCTGCTTTGCAAATGAACAGTGCGGGGTCACTGGCTGATCTCACAAAGCCCATACTCAACAAGAGCTCTGCAAGTGCTTTATGCCACTCCCTGGCAGCTTGCTTCAGACCATATAACGCCTTTTTCAGACGCCACACCATACCAGATCCATCATCCAGCACAGGAGGTTGTGCCACATACACTTCCTCCTCCAGAACACCATTGAGGAAAGCACATTTATGTCTATGTGTCTCGTCTCCAGATCCTCTACAGCACAGACAGACAACAGAGCCCTCAAGGTAGCATAGCTCCCCACAGGCGCCCAAGTCTCAAAGAAATCTACGCCCTCCACTTGCGTAAACCCCCTGGCTACATATCTGGCCTTGAAACGCTCAAACTCTCCCTGTGCTCCTCTCTTAATCTTAAGCACCCACTTGCCTGTCACCGGCTTCACTCCTACTGGGCACCAGACTAGCTCGAACACATCATGTTCCCTTAAGGAGGTCAACTCATCTAATATTGCTATGATCCACTGCTCACGATGGCAGCCACTCATGGCATGCTTCACCGTTGGATCATCCAGCACAACCTTGACCTTCTTCCTCGCAGCAGCTGCACGCCGGGACTCACTGCGGCTAGCAGTAGTGCCACTGCTCGGATTCACCTCCTGCCCCGTCCTCTGTTCTGCATCAGGAGTCACACTCTCAGCCGTCGCCAACACTCCTTCAGACCGGTCACCGACGTCACTCTCCATATGGACTACTGTGGAGCTCCCAGCTTCATCATGCTCACGTGCATCATCCGGGGAAATGCGCTCAACAGCTGCATTCTCTCTCTCATTCACTCCCACAGCATAGACAGCAGGTCTTAAGGTTTTGCGAATCAAGTTGAAAGGTTTTGGAACCCATCGAACCCTCACCACTTGTGGTGGATTCAGATGTTCTCCGCTGCCTCCTGCGGCACTTGGTGCTAACTCTCCCCCTGAGCCAGCTCCGCCTGCCTCTACTCCACTAGGCACATGCCGTAGCCTGCCTTTCCCCTGGCCCTCAGACCCAGATATATGCCGTGGCTCATCATATCCATCGCGGTCATCACGCCCTGACACCGTGCGCCCGCGGTGACTTCGGCTGCCACCGTGACCGTCAGCTCGCACAGGTGGGGGTGGCTCACTTAGCTCCTTGCCCATCGACCGTTGGACTCGCTGCGGTGAACGCGAGCGCGAACGAGACTGAGATTCTGAGGACTCAGATTCGTCTGGGAATGACTCAGCTGAGTCACTGGCAGCCTCTGGCTGTTCCTCCCCCTCAGACATATCATTATCACTACCCTTTGGCTCAATGCGCCATCCGCTCAAGTACAGCACTGCTCTGTCCCGCGTAGGGATCACATCTCTCGGTCTCGTCTCAGCATTGTGCGGACCTGACGGTTGCTGAGCCACATCATACTCCCAGTGTGGTACCCGGTTCACACAATCCTCGGCCGTGTAAGCGCAACGCGCTGTCACCACTGCCTCACTGATTTCAGGCGTGTGCCACCGCTCATGCCTGGCTATCAGCTTAGAGCCCAAAACACGCGGTGAAAACGGCGGCTCACCCTCAGGCAACTCATCATCCGGCACATAGCGCCGATGCAACTGCCTGCCTGGTTCCCAGTGTGTGTGCCCCAGCGCTGGATGCTCCCCCTCAGCCCAATCCACATTTCTGCCCCTCTCTGGCATCATGTGATCACGACTGGCTGGTGTTCGCACTGCCCTAACACTAGTTGATCTCAACCATTTCTTCATGTTGGGCAAGAAACCAACGTCAGGTACTACACGAGTATGCTCATCGGGCATGATCTCGAATTCTCCCAGCTCGTAGTTCTCCAACATGACCGGATCCACCGTAGCTTGCTCCGACATGTGGAAACGTTTCGCAAACTCTCTTAGCAGAGCTGGTGGAGAAGCCCTATGCCTATACATACGCACTGCTCCCCCATTCCCTCGCTTCACGTAAGCTCTGTCCATGTGAGGACCAGCACCCGGTCCCATATAGAAACCGAGCACTCCTCTCTCATCCAGGTGTCTGAAGTCCTCTCTCCGGGCATATACATACATCGGACACCCGAAAGGCTTCACCTGGGCCACCACCAGATGGAACGTGTCCTCACTCACATACCTGAACCATAACAGATATGGTACGATGTGCCTGACATCTACATTCTTCACACACTGGGCGACAAACTTCCCATCGCCTCTGGCCATACCTTCATCAGCCAGAGCCTGCAGACTCATTCTCTGAGCCTGAGCTCTCCTCGTCTGCAACTGTGCAGCTCTCACAGCCTCATTTGTTGACCACGGTTCATGACTGGACGGCGCATGTCTCTCCTCCAGTTTCTGTTTGGCCTCCTTCCGCCTAACACCCTCTAGAGCTGTGCTAGGCGTCAGGTTGTGCGCATGGTTCACATACATATACGCCTCTGGCCACAGAAATGCAGGCACAGCCGCTTGCAGCAGGCTTGCCCTCACACTCGTGTTCAGCACACCGATCTTTCTCTCCACCATTCCATTGGACTCATGCTGGCACGTGGCAGTGTACGTGTGCTCAATGCCACGCCACGCGAGGTACTGAGCCAGCTGGCTAGAGCTGAACTCACCACCCTGGTCAGTGTGCAGCCTCCGCACCCCAACCTCTCTATCATATACGATCTGAGTGCGGATTCGCTCAATCAGCAGGCATATCATTTCCGCAGCCCCACTCTTGGATTTCAACGGAATCACATGGGAATACCGGGAGTATTCATCCACCACTACCAGGATATAGTTCATACCCCCGCTTCCTACTGGCTTGATCTGCCCTGCTAGTTCAGCATGCAACACTTCTCCAGCATACGTGGCATTCTCAGTCACCTTGCCCCCGTGCTGTGCTCTATCGCCACTTCTCTGTTCAGCCACGTGGCAACCATGACACTGAAGCGCTACCCCCGTAGGTTTCAGCATCTTCAGATCATACAGTTGTGGGTTATCTCTCATCAACTGGAGTACCCGATTGCCAGCATGGTGAAAAGCGATATGCACTAGGAATGATGGGTCAACCTGGAAGGAAGATCCTTGTTCGTTTGGTACACCGGTCACTGCAGCAACTTGTATCTCGTACCCACTTCCCATTTCTATGGAACAAGTTATTCGCACTTGACCAGGCTGCTCCTCTGTCAACCGGTCGCATTTGCCATATGGGCCTGCCCTTCCCACAGAACCATGTCAGAGTAGGTTTCCCATCCTCATCCTCACCCTGCTCACAGTTCCTATGGAACCCATAGCTCTGGTCATGAAAACCAGGCATCACTACCCGGTTCGCATACTTGCCAGTATGCAAGTATATCTCAGACTTCTTCAACTCCTTCGTGGAAAGGATGTTGATAGGACTGGCCGGCACCCGGTTGACATTCGTCAGTTCTATATCTACTGGTGTGATAGTGCCCTGCTCACTCACATACTCTCCCAGGTTGGATCTGATCGTGCCCACACCATACATGTCTAGCCTGCCCTGGTCAAGAGGCTGACACTGCGGCATGTCCGGCGGCTTGATCTCGCAAAACATATCATAGTCGAAACATATGTGTATGTCTGAGCCACTATCTATCAGGAAAGTGTATGGCATGTTGGGAGATGGCCCATCAGCACAGTCAGCTCGCAGCTTGTCTAGGTCAACTACAGCTACCTGAGGGCCACCGCGGCCTCTGCCACGGCCTCGCCCTGCAGCTGCTTGCTTCTGCAGGAACTGTTTAACCTCTGCGGAGAGCGATGGACAATCTTTTTGCACATGTCCAGGCTTATCACAGTTGAAGCATTTTCTCTTTTCTGCTCCCCCTGCTGCCCCTGCTCCCACTGCTGCTACCTGTGGGGGTGAACCTTGGCGACCACCGTAGCGTCCACCTCGGTAACCACGTCCCCCATGGCGCTGCTGTCCACCGTGATCATCCCGTGGGAATCGCGATGGACCCTGCTTGCTGTTCGTCTGGGCATGTGTCAACAGCGTAGACACTATCTGCTGCACTGGCATGGCCTGCAGCATGGGCTGCAACAGGCTGTACTCCCTGTCTACTGCCAGCAACTGTGATCTGTACAACTGATCAGACACAGTTTCACCCAGTCCTCTCATCTGATTCACTATGCCCACCACCTCATTCACATGCTTCTCCAGCGGCTTGCCAGCCTGTTGGGTACCGCTGAGCTGGTGATACAGCTTCTGTATCTCTACTTCCGCTGATGGCATATACTTAGCATGTAGCAACGACCAGACGTCATGGACGAAACTACAGTCTGCCACGAAGTCTCTATCCTCCTTTGGCAACGTGGTCAACAACCAGTGCATGACTTGCTCATGAGCCTGACTGCTCTGAGCAAGTGGATCATTGACTAGTAGGCTACTCTCACCCACCATCTTCGCCCAGCTCTCTACCTCCTTCTTAAATATTCGGAAGTGATCAGTTTTACAGTGCCACACCGGGAATTTGCTCTTCTCTACTAGATATTTCCCCGGTGCTGGCCTGGGCATGGCAAGCGACAGCGCTTGCGCCAGCGTGCTTACGTCAATAGATCCAGCCGTAGCTGGCACTCCTGTTGATATCGCAGCCTGCGAAGGCTGCGGTATCGGAGGCGGTATCTGTTGGGTTACCCACGCAGCTGGCGCTGCGAGGTGTGCTGGCTGTGCTCCCTGCGCCGCGGCCTGAGCTCCTGCTTCCCCCGTAGGATCAGTATTTCCCGGCAATGCAGCCTGCAGAGGACCTGCATTGGGATACCCGTAGGTCTTAACGCGCTGTTCTTCCCCGTAGGTCACGAACTGGTCCTCCGCGGCCTGCTCGCGGCGCGCTGTGGACCGTTTGTGGTGGCGAGGACGAACTTCTTCTCCATCCTCACTGTCAGAGCCGACTGATCCTTGGCAAGATGCCGTTGGAACTTCTCGGCGTGGTGGCATCCTGCAGCACCACCATTGTGCGTCGCAGGACACGCAGACCCGTAGGTCTCTCCGCGAGACCAGTACCCTAACAGAATGCAGTCCAGCCGTAGCGTTATGCATCTGTATACTCTAGTCTCTCTACGGACTCTACAGCTAAACGCTAGAGCGGTGTGAATCGCTCATCGGGACGCTCAGCCGAAGCCGTAGACCCCTGGACTCTATCGCAAGCATACAAGCATTGCTAGAATACCCACAATCATCACCGATACCATGTCGTAATTCAGCAGACCGTAGCCCTTAGGCACTGTGGGATCTAAGCACGCCGTAGCTGTGCGCAGGGGGACGCACTGTCACATACCTGGTCGGTGTATAGGCTCCGCTGTGACAGGCGCTCTCAGTGTTGGATTAAAGCACGTGAGGCTTTAGCAGAAGAAGAGTGATTACACTTTGATCAGTAGAGCCTATATAAGCGTTCAATCAACGTCTCATACGGATACGATCAGAATCATTGTCTGCGGCCCGCAATCTAGCATGCATTGCTCGTGCATATGGTAAGCCATCGGTGCATGGCGTCCCACAGCCACTCCGGAACAGCACCGTGCATCCACTCCATGCATGGTCTCCGTAGTCCTGTGCATGGCTGGATCACGACAGGCAGTAGACAAGAAGTACAGCCTGTTGCAGCCCATGCAATGCCAGTATAGCAGATAGTGTCTACGCTTTTGACACATGCCCAGACCAATATCAAGTCGAGTCCATCGCGCTTCACATGGGAAGTTCGCGGTGAACAGCAGCGCCATGGGGGACGAGGGTGCCGAGGTGGACGCCACGGTGGTCGCCAAGGTTCACCCCCACAGGTAGCAGCGGTGCAAGCACGAGCAGCAGGGGGAGCCGATAAGCGCAAGTGCTTCAACTATGATAAACCTGGCCACGTGTAGAAGGATTGCTCTTTGCTCTCCGCAAAGGTCAAGCAATTCCCGCAGAAGCAAGCAGCTGCAGGGCGAGGCCGTGGCAGAGGCAGAGGCCGCGGTGGCCCTCAGGTGGCTGTTGTTGACCTAGAGAGGCTGCGAGCTGACTGTGCTGATGGGCCATCTCCTAACATGCCGTATACGTTTTTGATAGACAGTGGCTCACTCATCAACATATGCTTTGATTATGACATTTTCTGTGAGATCAAGCCATCAGATATGCCACACTGTCAGCCGCTTGACCAGAGCAGGCTGGATATGTATGGTGTGGACACGATCAAAGCAACATTGGGAGAGTATGTCAATGAGAAAAAGACTATCGTGCCAGTAGACATAGAGCTGACAAATGTCTATTGGGTGCCAGCTAGTCTTATCAACATCCTTCCGACGACGCAGTTGAAGAGGTCTTCAATATACTTGCATACGGGCAAGCATGCGAACCGGGTATAATGCCAGGTTTGCATGATTAGAGCTATGGGCTCTGTAGGAACTGTGAGCAGCGTGAGGATGAGGATGGAAAGCCCACTTTGACATGGCTCTAGGAAAGTTGGGAAAGGTAGGCCAATATGGCAGATGCGACCGGTTGACGGTGGAGCAGCCTGGACCAGTGCGAATAACCTGTTCCATAGAAATAGGAAATGGGTGCGTGACCAGCCGCAAGTGGCTGCGGTGACTGGTGTGCCAGATGGTCAGGGATCATCCTTCCAGGTTGACCCATCATTCCTTGTGCATATCGCTTTTCACCATGCTGGCAATCAGGTTCTCCAGTTGATGCGAGACAACCTAGACCTGTATAACATCAAGTTGCTGAAACCAACGGGGGTGGCAATTGAATGTCACGGCTGCCATGTGGTGGAACAGAGAAGTGGTGATATGGCACAGCACGGAGGCGAAGTTACTGAAAATGCCACATACGTTGGAGAAGTGATGCATGCTGACCTAGCAGTGCAGATCAAGCCAGTGGGCATCGGGGGTATGAATTCAAATACAATTATCAAATACATCCTTGCTATATTGGATAAGTATTCTCAATATTCCCACGTCCCGCTGAAGTCCAAGAGTGGGGCTGCGGAGATGATATGCCTGCTGATTGAGCGAACTCGCACTCAGATTGTCTAAGACAGAGAGATTGGGGTGCGGAGGCTGCACAATAACCAGGGTGGTGCGTTCAGCTCCAACCAGCTGGCTCAGTACCTTGCGTGGCGTGGCATTGAGCACACGTACACTGCGACGTGCCAGCATGAGTCCAATGGGATGGTGGAGAGAAATATCGGTGTGGTGAATAAGAGTGTGAGGGCGAGCCTGCTGCAAGCGGCTGTGCCTGCATTCTTGTGGCCATAGGCGTACATGTGTGTGAACCATGCATACAACCTGACGCCCAGCACTGCTCTAGAGGGTGTTAGGCGGAAGGAGGCCAAGCACAAGCTAGAGGAGAGACATGCGGTATAACAATTTTAACGATCATGAATAAGATAGAAGCAATCCAGAACGGTCCTTGAAGGCTCATGGTCATGAATAGCTAATGACCACCGTCTGCGTCCCGCCTCGCACAGACGTACAGCATTGTTTGCCCCGCAGCCACACTGGGCGTCATCGATGACGGTCCCAGTGTGTCATGTACGGGCAGTACTGTACAGCCACCACCGTAATAGTATCTATCAGATAGATTTGCTGACGTGTGTCTAGCTGGTGACACATATCTGTGTCAGAGCTCCCCCGGGGGAAAGTCTGCCCGTCCCGGGTAGACCTAAGCCTTAGATGTGGCTTCGAGGCCTACAGCGACCCGGCTAGCGGGGAATCGCATGTGGACATGGCAATCCCTTGGCGTCCCAAAACTCTCGGAGTTTGTCAGGACAGTTGGTGAGGTTCTTGACATTTTCCCATGTGGCGTCGTGGTAGCCGGCCCAATGGACCCGGTACTCGCGCTGCTTCCCCTCCTTGCGGGTATTGGAAATGCAATCTACCTCGAATTCGAGCTCACCATCTATGAGCGAAGGCAGCGGCGGCAGCACGTAGTTGCCGTCGAAGTGGTTGTAGGCCTTCAACGCACTTGCATGGAACACCGGATGGATCCGCAAGTCGCGAGGGAGGTCTAGCTTGAAAGCTAGCTTAGCCGAGCCCACCACTTGCGTGATGCGGAAAGGCCCAAGATATCGCGGAGCCAGTTTGCGGCACAGCCCACTTTGGAGTTTGAAATTCTTGATGTTCAAGAGCACTTGGTCGCCGACTTGGAACGCGGGGGTTGCCCGACGCCGTTGATCTGCGTAATACTTCATCCGTTGTTGTGCAGCCTCGAGGCAGAGCTTGGCTCGGGACAGCTGTTCCGACCATTTGCCGACGAATGGCCCAACCGCCGGATTCAGACTCCATAGTTTGGCGACAGTGGGGTCGTCTGGGTTTTGTCCGTAGCTGAGCATGAACGTTGTGTTCCGAATGCTGTGGTGCCATGAGTTGTTCATAGCGAACTCAGCGGGCGCTAACAGATCATCCCAGTCATTCTGGTACGGTCCCACGAAATGCCGCAGGGTGTCTTCCAAGACCTCATTGACTCGTTCGGTTTGCCCATCCGTTTGTGGATGGTATGCCGTAGACATTCGAAGCTCTGTCCCCAAGCGTTTCGCTAATTCCCTCCAGAACAGACTCGTGAAGCGAGGGTCCCGATCGGAAACTATGCTTTGGGGGACGCCGTGGTAGCGGAACACTCGATCAGTGTACACGGCGGCCAAGCCTTCAGCAGAGATAGCTTTTTTTACGGCTTCGATGTGCACCATCTTAGTGAGACGGCCGACCACAACGAAGATAGCATCGTGCCCCTTAGACGTGACCGGCAGGTCGGTTATCAGGTCCATCGACACAGATTTCCAACGGTAACGTCGTTCTGGCGTGTCCAAGGGTTGTAGTGTCCCTTTTGGTTTTGCTCGCTCAGCTTTGACCCGTTGGCAAGAGTCACACTCCTGGCACCAGCGCTTAACGTCTGCAGCAATGCCGGGCCAATCGTACAGCTTGTTAGCCTTCTCCAAAGTACGTTTCAATCCGTAATGTCCGGAGAAAGGGTGGACGTGTACCGATTCGAACATTTCCCTTCGGAGATTGTCGAAGCTTGGGACTGCCAGTTGATTGGCTGAAGTCCAGTACAGACCATTAGCGTCTTTCCTCAGTTTGGTAATCGAAGGCGGGTTTCGACACATTCTGATCCTGCTCGTAGCTACGATTCAAGCGCTGGAGGAAGTTGCGTAGCGCATAGCTTGATGCTGCGATCTCATCGTCCGCGGACCCAGCCGGATAAGATGCATCAGCTAGCTCGTTTGCTACAGACTCGTTTGGCGGACTTTCCTGGGCAGTGTCACTCCCCCCGTCAGAAGTGTGCAGCCCCTGCGCACGACGGGTCCCGCCTGCCACACCGGTGCCCCGAGTGGAGGGGGGGCGGAGAAGTCTAGCAGCTTTGATAGCGCACAGTGTACAACACCGTGGACTAGGCAGTTGTTCCGCAGAAACTGCGTGGCGAGTGAGTTGCATCGCCATTGCGACAGAAGGTTGCATCACGGCAAAGTGCTGCGGGGCCCGGGACAGCGGGTCCGCAACGTTTGTCCTGCCGGGACGATAACACCATGTATACGTGTAGCCGCACGCGACATCCAGCCAACGTGCGCGACGCTTGAGCGTGTGCGCACTGGTTGCCACGTCCAAATAGGTATTTGGTTGATGGTCCGTCACAATCGTGAAAGTAGCACCCTCCAAATAGCAACGCCATTCCCGAAGCGAACATGTCACTGCCAGCATTTCCTTGTCAGACGTGGAGTAGTTCAGTTCCGGGCCGGAAAGCTTACGAGAAAAGTAAGAGACCGGGTGACCGTCCTGCATGAGGACCGCGCCGAGCGCCGGAGGAATGTCACAGGCGTCACTAACCAGAGTGAAATGCTTGTCCGGGTCCGGGAGCACCAAAACTGGGGAGGATGTCAGCGCAGTTTTAATAGCCGAAAACGCCGCGTCACAGTCGGCGGACCACCGCTGGTGAAACCGCGTTGCCATAGCAGCAGCGTCCTCCGCAGCGATGCGGCGGCGGTGTCTAAGCCCAGCGCGTTCCTGCTTCGAGAGGCCTTTGAGCAGGTCAGTCAGAGGCGCAGCAGTGGCAGCATAGCCCCGGATGAATTTGCGGAAGTAATTAGCGAGGCCGAGGAACTGGCGCACTTCATTGACACCAGTCGGCCGAGGCCAATCCGAGATGGTTTGAATTTTGGCTGGGTCCGGCTTGATGCCTGAAGCCGAGACCATATGACCCAAGTATTTGAGTTCTGGTTTGAAGAACTCGCACTTTTTGCGTTTGGCGAACAGCTTATTCTCCCCTAGCAGGCCGAGGACCATTTCCAGTTGCTGGAAGTGCTCCTCTTCTGAACGCGAGAATATCAGGATATCGTCCAGATAGACACAGACGCATTTGTTCAGATGCTTGCCAAAGATTCGGTTCATCGCGTGTTGAAAAACCGCGGGGGCGTTAGTTAAACCGAAAGGCAGCACACGCCACTCAAATTTGCCGAAGTGGGTGTTGAAAGCGGTTTTAGGCACGTCAGAAGCCTGTAGTTTGAGTTGGTGGTAGCCAGCAGCAAGGTCGAGCGTGCTGAAGTGCAAAGCACCATTCAAGTTATCGATCAAGTCGTCAATGCGGGGCATTGGGAATTTGTTCTTGACTGTGATCTTGTTCGAGCCACGGTAGTCTATGCACATGCGCAGCGACCCGTCTGGTTTGGGAACAAACAACACAGGCGCGCCATAAGCGGAGCTGGATTGCTCGATCCAGCCATTGTCCAAGGCCTCCTGGACTTGAGATTGTATCTCAGTTTTCTCCTTAGGTGACAACCGGAAAGGCGGCCTATTGTGTGGCACTGACCCGGGAATGACAGGAATGCACTCCGGAGTCAGATCCCCCAACGAGGAGGCACCAATCCCAGTTAAGCTAGGAGATTGAAAGACATCCGCGTAGTCGGCGAGCAGAGTTTGCAGTCGCTCGTCGCGAGGCTCTGACCCTAATGATGCGTCTCCAGCTTTCGGGTTAGGACCACAAACGTGGATGCACTGCCGAATTTGGGCGCTCGTAACAGCTTAGCAGCCGCGGCAGCAGACAGTACGCGAGCCGTGGTGGGGGCAGCCTCAACAGCGTGGGCTGTAGCAGGGTATAACTGGCATTGAGACTTGGCCAGCATCAGCTTTGGCGGCATAGGCACGCCGCCCGCGTCAGACACGGCGCCATATTGAGCATGGACCGCGTTCGCTTTGCTCCAATCCTCGCCGAGGATGACATCATATCCTGGCAGAAGATCAGTGACCACCAGCTTCACATTGGATCTGTGGCCTTGAATTTGCAGTTTCAGGTGTGAACTGCCCAGAGACTCCACAACGGAGCCATCTGCTAGCTAGATGGCGTGGTGTGAGGGCGTTGTAGCAATTTTGTGTCTGCGAACGGAGTTGCGACTCACAAAAGATACGACCGCTCCAGAGTCCCACAGGACTGAGCAGGGAAGTCCAGCTAGTTTGCCGTCAAAGACAAAAGTATGTGTAGTCCTGTGCATGGCTGGATCACGACACACAGGACTACGGTGACCATGTATGCGTGGATGCACGGTGCTGATCCGGAGTGGCTATGGGGCAGCCATGCACCTGTGGCTGACCATATGCACGAGCAATGCATGCAGATTGCATGCCAGCATACAATGATTCTGATCGTATCCGTATGAGTCGTTTAGAGAACGCTTATATAGGCTCTGTCGATCGTAGTGTAATCACTCTTCTCTATTGTCAAAGTCTCACGTGTATTCACCTCCAACTGAAGGCACAGGCGCTGTCACGGACAGATACCTAGACAGCAAGGTATGTGACAGCACCAACCCCTGCGCATGACTACGGCATGCACAGGATCCCACAGGCCCTAGGCCGCGGTCCACTGGATTACAACATGGTATCGGTGATGATTGTGGGTGTTCTTGTGATGTCTTTTAGTTTGCGATAGAGTCAAGGGGGAACCTGCGGTTACGGCTGCACGTTCCGATGAGCGTGTCACACCGCTCTAGTGTGTAGCCGACCGTGGAGAGATTAGATAAAGCTAATAAAGAATGCTACGGCGGAGCTGCATTATGCTTATGTGCTGGTCTCGCAAAGAGGCCTACGGGTCTGCGTTTCCTGCGACATACGGTGGTCATGTTGCAGGACACAACCACTCCGAGACGATTCAATGGCATCTCGCCAAGGATCTATCGGTTCTGACGGTGTGGAGGGAGCAGTTAACCCTCCGCACCATCGCACTCGCTCCACAGTGCGCCGCGAGCAGGCCGCGGAGGGTCAGTTCATGCCCCACGGGGAGGACAAGACGCTGGGACCTACGGGTATCTCAGCGTTAACCCTCTGCAGGCCGCCATGCCGAGCAACGCTTATCCTACGGGGAATGCGGGTGCTCAAGCAGCGGTGCACGGAGCGCAGGAAGTGCCACACGTTGCCCAGACAGCATGGGCAGCGCAGCAGATACCACCTCCGATACCGCAGCCTTCGCAGGCTGCGATGTCATCCGGAGCGGCAGCAACAGCCGGGTCGATCGATGTTGCAACTCTCGCGAGCGCGCTATCGCTCGTAATGCCTAAGTCTGTGCCGGGAAAGTCTCTAGTTGAGAAGCATAAGTTCCCGGTATGGAACCATAAGTATGATCACTTTCGGGTTTCAAGAAAGAGGTAGAGAGTTGGGCAAACATGGTGGGAGAGAATAGCTTGCTGGTGAATGATCCACTGGCACAGAATAGCCAGGCTCATGAGTCGGTGAAGCATTGGCTATTCATAACATGACCAAAGGAGGATAGGGATGTTGTGTCCGACTGTAGCTTTGTCCATGAGATATGGTCACTGCTGCATGCCAAGTACATGCCTTCTGTTGAGGTAGAGATACAGAAGCTATACCAACAGCTCAGTGGTGCTAGACAAGCGGGAAAGCCACTAGAGAAACATGTCAACGAGGTAGTTGGTATAGTGAACCAGATGAGGGGTCTGGGAGAGTCTGTGCCTGACCAGCTGTACCGCTCTAGGCTGCAGGCAGTAGACAGAGAATATGCATTGCTGCAGCCGATGCTACAGCAACTGCCAGTGCAGCAGATAGTGTCCACGCTGCTAACGCATGCTCAGACTAACAGCCAACCTGCACCATCGCAATTCCCACGGGATGATTGCGGTGGTCAGCAGCGTTTTGGGGGACGAGGGTATCGTGGTGGACGCCACGGTGGTCGCCATGGTACACCCCTTCAGGTTGCTGCAGTGGGAGCAGGGGGAGCAGACAAACGCAAGTGCTTCAACTATGATAAGCCTGGCCATCTGCAGAAAGATTGCCCCTTGCTCTCCGCAGAGGTCAAGCAGTTCCTGCAGAAGCAAGCAGCTGCAGGGCGAGGCCGTGGCAGAGGCCGCGGGGGCCCTCAGGTGGCTGTGGTTGACCTAGAGGAACTGCGAGCTGACTGTGCTGATGGGCCATCGCCCAACATGCCATACACGTTTCTGGTGGATAGCGGGTCTGATCTGAACATTTGCTTTGATTATAGCATGTTCAGTGAGATCAAGCCACCGGATATCACAGAGTGTCAGCTTTTATATATAGGGCAGGCTCAAGATATATGGCATGGGCACTATCAGGGCGAATGTGGGGAAGTACGTAACAGTACAGGGCAGGCTGGTGCCTGTGGACATTGAGCTAGATCATGTTTTACTGGGTGCCAGCCAGCCCAATAAACATCCTATCAACGACTGTGCTGAAGCGGTCGTACATATACTTGCACACAGGCAAGGCAAATACAGTAGAAATGCCTGGCTTCTATGAGCAAGCCCAGACATTTGTGGGCAACTGTGAGCAGGGTGTTGATAGTGAGGACAACCCCACACTGAGCTGGTATTGCGGGACAGGCAGACCAATGTGGGAGCTGTGCCCTATAGATTCAGGGACAGACTGGACCAGTGCTAACAATCTTTTCCACAGAAATAGGAAATGGGTTGGTGAGCAGGCGAAAGTCGCTGCAGTAGATGGTGTACCCATTGGGCAGAGATCTTCTTTCCAACTCGACCCAGCGTTCCTGGTGCATATCTCGTTTCACCATGCTGGGAACCGGATTCTCAAACTGATGACAGGTTATCCAGACCTGTATGACCTCAAGCTGCCTGAACCTACGGGAGTAGCACTTGAGTGTCATGGTTGCCATGTGGCGGAACAGAGAAGCGGTGACAGTGCACAGCACGGGGGCAAAGTGACTGAGAATGCTACGTATGCTGGAGAAGTGCTGCATGCGGATCTGGCGGGACAGATTAATCCAGTAGGCATAGGAGGAATGAACTACATTCTGGTATTAGTGGATGAGTACAGCAGGTACTCCCATGTGATCCGACTGAAATCAAAAAGCGGTGCCGCGGAGATGATATGCCTTCTGATAGAACGCATTCGCACTCAGATTGTCTATGACAAGGACGTAGGGGTGCGGAGGCTGCACACGGACCAAGGAGGTGAGTTCAGCTCGAGTCAGCTGGCTCAGTACCTTGAGTGGCGAGGGATAGTGCATACGTTCACTGACACCGCCCAACATGAGCCAAATGGGTTGGTAGAACGAAAGATCGGTGTGCTGAACACGTCTGTGCGGGCCAGTCTGCTGCAGGCGGCAGTGCCTGCATTCCTGTGGCCGGAGGCATACATGTGCGTGAACCATGCACACAACCTGACGCCGAGCACAGCACTGGAAGGTGTACGGTGGAAGGAGGCGAAGCAGAAGCTGGAGGACAGGCTTGTTGCCACCAGCTCTGAGCCATGGTCCACGAATGAGCAGCAGCGGGCTAAGCAGCTGAGAGTCCGGAAGGCTGCAGCGCATGCGCTGAGCCTGAACGAGCTGTGTGAGAAACTGATTGCCAGGAGAGAATTGGTATTTGTGGCACATGAGAAATGTGAATGTCAGAGAGATTGTGCCATACTTGTTGTGGTTTAGGAAGGTCAGTGAAGATGACTTCCGTCTCGTGGTGGCACAGGTGAAGCCTTTCGGGGGTACAATGTATGTGTATCCGCGGAGGGAGCTTTTCAAGCACCTAGAGGTGCCAGGAGTTCTCGTTGCCTATATGGGACTGGGTGGAGGTCTTCACATGGATAGGGCTTACGTAAAGCGTGGGAATGGAGGAGCAGTGCAGATGTACAGGCACACGGCTGCTCCACCTGCGCTAGTGAAGGATTTCGTGCAGCGATTTCACATGGCTGGGAAGGTTACGGCGGACCCAATTGTGCTAGAGAACTATGAGCAGGGTGACTTTGAGATCCTACCTCATCAGTACACCAGAAATGTGCCGGAGGCTGAGTTCTTGACCAACATGAGAAAGTGGGTGAGGAGCACCAGTGTGCGGGCAGTGCGTCCATCAGCCAGCCGTGAACACATGCTGCGTGAGCGGCAGAAATGTGGATTGGGCTGAGGCCGAGCATCCGGATCTGGGCCATCAGCACTGAGAACCAGGCAGAACGCTGCATATGCGTTTCAAACCATGACACGAGCTACCTGAGGGTGAGCCCGAATTCTCTCCCAGAGTGCTGGGTGCAGAGTTGCTGGCGCGACATGAGCGCTGGCACACACCGGAGATGAGTGATGCAGTGATTGCAGCGCGCTGTGATCAAGCAGCGGCTAGCAGTGCTGCAGCTATGGCTCCCTGGGAATATGGTGCAGCAGCTCAACCGTCTGGGCCACTCAATGCTGAGTTTAGTCCTACAGAAACGATTCCCACAAGGGACAGAGCTGTGCTGCACATGGGAGACTGTGATATCTATCCACCTCCAACTGATGGGAAGGGAGTGATGATGAGTCTTGTGATTGGGGTGAGGATGACTCTAAGTCTGAGTCTAGATCCCGCTCGCGCTCAGCGGAGCCAGTCCAGCGGTTGATGGGCAAGGAGCTGAGTAAGCCATCCCACCTGTGCGAGCTGACGGTCACGGCGGCGGCCGAAGTCACCGTGGGTCAACGGTGTCAAGGCGTGATGATGGCGACAGATATGAGGAGCCCAGGCATATATCTGGGTCTGAGGGCCAGAGACAAGGCGACCTACGGCATGTGCCTAGGGGAGAACAGGCAGGAGGTGATGGCTCGGAGGGGGGGGGGGGGGGGGGGATCAGCACATAGCGCCGAAAGGGTCAGCGGAGAACGTCTGGATCCGCCACAAGAGGTGAGGGTTCGATGGGTTCCAAAGCCTTTCGAATTGATTCGCGAAGTCTTGAGACCTATTGTCCATGCTGTGGGAGCAAATTTGAGTGATGCTGCTGTTGATCGCATTTCCCCAGAGGGTGCACGTGAGCATGATATTGGGAGCTCCACAGTGTTCAATGATGAGAATGACGTTGGTGAGTTGGCTGAAGGACTGTCTGCGACTGTTGACAGTGTGACTCCTAATGCAGAAAAGACGACGTGGGAAGAGGTGAATCCGAACGGTGGCCCTACTGCTAGCCTTTGTGAGTCCAGGCGTGCAGCTACCGTGAGGAAGAAGGTCGAGGCCGTGTTAGATGATCCAACGGTGCAGCAGGCCATGCGTGGCATTCACCGTGAGCAGTGGATCTTGGCCATGCTCAATGAGCTGACCTCCTTGAGAGAACATGATGTGTTTGAGCTGGTCTGGTGCCCATAAGGAGTGAAGCCTGTGACAGGCAAGTGGGTCTTAAGATCAAGCGAGCAGCACAGGGTGAAATCGAGCGTTTCAAAGCCAGATATGTAGCCAGGGGGTTTAAGCAAGTGCAGGGCGTAGATTTGTTTGAGACATGGGCACCTGTGGGCAGTTATGCTACCTTCAGGGCTCTGTTATTGGTCTGTGCAGTAGAGGATCTAGAGACGAGGCATATAGACATAAAATGTGCTTTCCTGAATGATGTTCTGGAGGAGGAAGTGTATGTGGCACAGCCTCCGATACTGGATGATGGGTCCGGTAAGGTGTGGCGACAGTTCTTTGAGACAGTTCTTTGAGACACCGACCCCAGCGCATGGCTACGGCATACACAAGATCCCACACGCCTTAGGCCGCGGTGCACTGAATTACGACACCCAGCGCCTTGTCCTTCTCCGTGGGGCATGAACTGACCCTCCGCGGCATGCTCGTGGCGCACTGTGGAGCAAGTGCGATGGTGCGGAGGGTTAGCTTGACGCTCTGCTCCCTCCACACCGTCAGAACCGATAGATCCTTGGCGAGATGCCTTTGAATCGTCTCGGAATGGTGGTGTCCTGCAGCATGACCATCGTATGTCGCGGGAATCGCAGACCCGTAGGCCTCTTTGCGCGACCAGCACACAAGCATAATGCAGCTCCTCCGTAGCATCCTGCATTAGCCGTATCTAACCTACCTACGGTCAGCTACACGCTAGAGCGGTGTGACACGCTCATCGAAATGCGCAGCCGTAACTGCAGGTTCGCTCTGGAATCTATCGCAAGCTGATAGACATCACTGAAACATCCACAATCATCACCGATACCATGTTGTAATTCATTGGACCGCGGCCTAAGGCCTGTGGGATCCTGTGCATGCCATAGCCATGCGCAGAGAGCTGGTGCTGTCACATACCTTGTTGTAGGCCCGTGACAGCGCCTGTGTCTTCGGTTGGAGGTGGATACAGGTGAGACTTGGCAGTAAGAGCAGAGTGATTACAGTACGATCGGTAGAGCCTATTTAAGCGTTCTCTAAACGACTCATACCGAAACTATTAGAATCATTGTCTGCTGGCACGCATTCTGCATGCATTGCTCGTGCATATGGTCAGCCATCGGTGCATGGCTGCCCCACAGCCACTCCGGATCAGCACCGTGCATCCACTCCATGCATGGTCACCGTAGTCGTGTGCATGGCTAGATGACGACACCACTGAGTGCTACAAGCCTTCGAGCGTCACAAGGTTTGCATCCACATCAGGCCTGTCATTGCTGACACAGGCTTGCAGAATGCCATGTGCGAACTCTCTACGACTCTGTGCCGTGGTGTAACACGCCAAGTCCTTGTTGCGGCTCAACTGCGCATGCGGCTGGCAGGCCGGGCGGTGGTGCCCGGCCACGCTATCCCGTCGGACGTACTGTAGGCTGCCGCTGGCCGCCGCTGGCCGCCGCGATGGACCGGTTGCAGTGGCGCAGGCCGGCCCCATGTCTCGTCATGCTGGCCCGCCCTGCCTTCCCGCGGGTGGCCGAGGGCTGCCTCGGGCAGCGATACGGCGCCGCCGGTGCCCTTCGCGCCCCGCCCTCGGGCCCCTGCCAGGCAGGCGGAGGGGCCGGGCTGGTACGCGATGCGCTGCGGGAGGCGTCCGCTCCCGGGCTCTCATGGGCGGGGGGGGCCCGTGCTAGAGTGCCCGCTTGGCCGGCTGTGGTGGGGGTGCTGTTGTTGGGGGTCCGGTGGTGGCCGGGTTTGCTGGGGTGGGCGGGAGTCCGCGGTGTGGCAGGTGATTGCTGTGTGGGGCTGTGGCGTGGGTGCCGCGATGGTGGGGTTCGGGGGTGCGCGTGTGTGTGGATGCGTGGGTGTGGTTGTGTCGGTTGTGTGGGTTCGTTTCGAATTTTCGCCCGAGACAGTTGCTGCTTGTTGCTGTCTGCCTTCAGGAGGTGTTGGCCGTCTCCTTTCCTGCTGTTGCCCTCGCCGCCGGGCTCTTGCTTTCATCTCCGTGTAACACAGGCTTGCGCCTGTCATCGGGCATAACCCCCCTCATGTCGGGCATACGCACGCATACGCGACATGCGTGCGCACATATGCATTGTTACATCGAGGGGCTCCGATCCAGTGCACCAAGCGAACGTACAACTAGAGTCTAGACTCACATGCTACCCAGCAGATGCGAGCCGGCCAGGCGATCACCTGGCACGACCTGCGCACCCGTGAGCCGTGCTACCCTGGACATGGACTTTCTGATCACAAACCCGTTTCCTTTCACTGTCGCCTTACTGAACTCCCGCAAGGAGTTCTCAATCCAGCGAGCCTTTGCTCTCTTGTTGAACGGCCTAACCAACGACATGCGCACATATGCATGTATGCCTCTGCGTATGCTGGCCAATTTTAAGCAGGCGCGGCTGAATAGCTCGTCTTATACCTCATCATGACCTGTGTTTGCTACACTTTGTCCTGCGTTGATCTGTTGTGTTTCTGGCGAGTTGTTGAATTTCCTCGCAGAAGCATATCGACAATATGCCGGCCCAAATGAGCTGTTATCGACGGGTTGCACCTGCTGAACAGGCGTACAGAGACCAAATCCGCCAAACGAGCTGAACGTTACGGAGACGTATCTGCTATGCTATAGCTGTTTTATGAACTTATCCGCGTTCCAAACGGTGCTCATACGGTGGAGCTCTGTGCATTGGTGCAGGCGGTGCCAATGCGTTTACGCACGGTGTGTTACACAGTGATAGATCTAGGACTCAGCAGCGCCGAGGCAACAGACCAGGCAACAAGCAAATAGACAGCAAACAGACAGACCGGTGTGGCGTGCGCATGCGTTCGTATATACCGCGGTATGCCGTTCGATGGCCACGGAGCGATACGCACGTCATGCATCACAGGCTTGGCGCGTTTACGGCGTTCCCTGAGCTCAGCTGAGCGTGGGGAGAGTGACTTGATGGTGATGCAGTGCAACTCAAGATGAGTGCTCGTACGGTCGCGCGACATCAATGATTGCGGCAGACGTAGACTTTGGAATTCACTTCTGAACTGCAGCCTGATACTTTTGATATCGGAACATCAGATCCCTGGGTCAGCGTTACGTGTTTCGAGCGCAGTGTTGTTAAATCACAATCCTGGAAACTTAGCCCACTGGCGAACATAGATCAGCATGCGCCTTCAAGTTATGATCAGCATAAGGAAATCTTCTCTTTCGACCCAGCGCGACATGTAAACACGGAACAGCCTGCTGCTTGGCAACAGCCTTGAGCTTGCAAAGCGCCGTTCCAATGGACTCAGATCAGGACTGCGGCCAGCGCGCATACAAGTCTGACTCAATCAACAAAAGCTTTACCTTTAATGGGAATACCTTGTGAGTTCTATTTGTTATCCATTGAAGCACGTGAATCAGACAGTAGCAAGTGCAGAGGGTGTTGCAACCAGCACGTGCGTCGGCATCTACACTTCTGTGATTCATACATGCGACTGTATCTGCTTTATTATCATCCTGCAATGGCCCAGTTGTGTGCATTTGGGAGCCGGCTTCTCTTGCAGCTGGGGGTCCGTACCTCACAGCTCACGGGAATACATGTGTTGTTCTTGAATTGTGGCCAGTCAGGCAAATGCAGTGGGCAATCACACTGAGGAAAACAGTCGCAGATTAAAATCTACAGTAGAGTTTGTTAGAGTTTGCTCAAGCGACTCTGCTCTGTCCTTTGAGCAATAGTTTGCTCAGCAAGACTGTGTTAACATTCGTCTTGAGCATGCACCGTCAACACAAGGACACGCTACCTGTAGCAACTTTTCAGACCGATTAACTTTTTGGGAATGTCTAACGTGTAAGTATGTTTTCCACGGGTATGAGGTCTATTCTCGACATATGTGGCATGCCGTCATGTGCCTCCAAGGCTTGAGCACTGCAAGACCTTGATTCCACCACTTCCTGAAGCAGTCCCAGCTCCCTCGACTCATATAAATGTTTGATAAAGACAAGCACACTAAGCATGCGCCAGACAATTATGTGCTGAACTGCAGACCGAGCACCGACCCACGGCAGTGAAACCTGATGGGCACAGCCCCGCCACTTGATCGCCACTTGATCGCAACTTCATTGCGTCTACTGCACTTATGCGGACAGGAAGTGCAATGAAACATATTCATGTGGATCTGGACTGTCCGTACATTGCCAGGAGATGCCAGGAGCCTGCGCATATCGCGTTGCAAGGTGCCGCATACTCGGGTCATATGTGTTACACGGAGATGAACGCAATAGCCAGGCAGCGAGGGCAACAGCAGGAAAGCAGACGGCCAAAACCCCCGAAAGCAGACAACAGCAACAAGCAGCAATTGTTTCAGGTGAGAAGCCACAATGAACTGACACAGCCGACACAACCACACCCACGCATCCACACACATGCGCACTCCCGCACCCCACCACCACGGCACCCACGCTCCAGCCGCACACAGCAACCACCAGCCACACTGCGTACTACCGCCCACGCCAGCGAACCCGACCACCATCGACCCCCCAACAGCAGCACCCCCACTGCAGCCAGCCCCACTCGAGCACTCCATCAGGGCCCCCCCGCCCATGAGAGCCCGGGGGCTCACGCCCCCCACAGTGCAGGGCATACCAGCCCTCCCCCTCTGGCTGCCAGGCAGGGGCCTGAGGGCGGGGCGCGAAGGGCACTGGCGGCGCCGCATCGCTCTCCCCGCAGCAGCCCACGGGATGGCAGGGTGGGCCAACACGACAAGACGCGGGGCCAGCCTGCGCCGCTGCAACCGCGGCCCCCGGTCCAGCGGCCGCCTACAGCACGTCCGACGGGACAGCGTGGCCAGGCACCACCGCCCAGCCCGCCAGCCGCATGCGCAGCGGAGCCGCAGCGAGGACCTGGCGCGTCACACCACGGCACGGGTCGTATGCGGGCATATCCAGCCATATGCGCCCATATGCCGCCTATACGCACCCCGCTGGCACAGCAACCAGGCAGCCACTGCGGCATCCAACGACGTGTATCAAAAGGAATTGGTCTATGCAGTTCATCTATAGTGATAATTGATTGAACGGGCGGCTATGTAAGTATATGCGTATCAGTGCACCGCGACGATATGCACGCGATATGCGCGCGAGTATGGCCTCCATTCGACATAAACACCTGAAAACACGCTACCGCCCAATGGTATGCCTGTGCATGCCCGACATATCCCAGAACCACATATGCCGGCATATGTACATATGCCAGCACATATACACCATATGCCGGGGGTTATGGCCGATGTCGATGTTGTCTGTGAGACCAACGCTGTGGGACATGGTGCCACCACACCGTAAAGTATTTCATTCAGATTTGCACGTCATGTAAATTCCATTCTAGACAACCTGTTGCTCACAACCACGCGGCCTGGGACTGCACGTCGCGCGCATCGCCACTCCTCAATAGTCATCGGCGCGCGGCGTGGCAGGTGCGCGTCTAGAATGTTCGTCCGGATTCCATGCCCGAATCACTGCCCCCATCGATTTTGACATAGGGCGGCCCTGAAACAGCTAGTACAGACGATTGTTAAGTACGGATTTGCTCATTTATACGCCTCTGGTGACGACCATCTGTCAAAACTATCTCGATATCGTTAGTCAACGACCGGAGCGGTGAAAACGCCCACGTCGCGTGTACTAGCGACTTTGCTCTCTGGTAACGCCCACCCGCTTCGAAACTACATTTGGAGCTTTCTTCTCGGTTCGCTGACGTGAGTCTGGATCACCGAACAGAGTTCTGATTGCTCATTGCGGGCTCCCCCAACTCAGACTTTCGCATGTTTCATGTCAACGTGCTTGCAGAGACGTAAACATCATACACGAGAACTATGGGAGACGAAGGCGAGGTCTCGGCTGTCGTCTGCGACAACGGATCTGGCGTGGTGAAGGAACGACAACACCGACAGTCTCATGAAATGAAGTACGCGAACCACAGCCTGTCTTTGTACTAATTAATCATGCGCTTGCAGGCTGGTTTCGCCGGAGATGATGCTCCGCGGTCGTTTTTCCCCTCTATAGTTGGCCGGCCCCGGCATCAGGGCGTCATGGTGGGCATGGGACAGAAGGTGTTGCTCCCTCCTTACATGACGTTACTGACATTATGTTGTGCATTATCAAAACATATATCAGCTTGGTCAGGTGTTGTCACCGTTTTGCGCCGACTGCATCGGTCGCGGACGCATCCAACTCATTATGCAGGATGCTTACGTCGGTGAAGAAGCCAACGCGAAACGGGGAATACTGGCTCTGAAGTATCCTATCGAACATGGGATAGTCACAGATTGGGATGACATGGAGAAGATCTGGCACCACACGTTTTACAATGAACTAAGAGTTGCCCCTGAGGTATGCTTTCGCCCTGATAAATGATGTGGCCCATGTTAACACCCTCTGGAGTTGACAATGGCCTATTTGTCAAGTATTCATGATACCAGATTTGCACACAGCGCACAGGTGTCTGTGAGCTGTGCTCAGATGCTGTTTGGCTGTGGCTGAGCTATTGCTAGAAGTTCACATTATATTGCTGTTTGCAATGTGCTGAAGCGGCACATTGAACAGCATAAGCTGCACAGCGACCTGCCTGGATGTCACCAAGTGACATGAACTGCAGTAACACCGCAGCTTCATTGACGTGCTATGCAATCCCACCACAACTAACCCCTATGAAGATCACCTCCGTGAAGTTTCTCCTGTCAACGTGCTCGGCACTCCTGCACTGCAGTTTCCCATCGCCGCCAACAAGCATCTGTGCAACTGCCTCCAAGACGCTGTTTGTAGAGTTGCAATTAGTCGAAAGTATTGTTGCTATAACATCCTCTTATAACGACGTAGGAAGAGGATGGTGCCACAGTTCAGGCAGCATTACTGCCACGCTCTTGCTGTCATACTATTGAGCTTGCCCAGCGCAAGGAACCATATCAGTTGCTGTTGCTTGAATGGGCAGCAAACATAGGCAAATCAAGAGATCTTTGATGAGCATGGCTGGCATAGCTCAGTTAATGAACTGCAAGATTTTACATATATAAGGGAGGGTTCATGATGATCACCAGTGTTTGATCTGAGGCAGCGACATTGCAACAATGATACTATTCTGCTACAGTGACTTGTAGTGCATAAGCAGCGCAGGTTGCACGTTGGATGCTACTGAACCTTGCACCATGCTTTGCTCTGTCTCTGCAATATATGGAATTGTCATGACATGGAAAATTCTGGGTATCGTCTGTACCCTATTCTGGATCATGACTGAGAGCTCGTAAATGGGCTTGAGAACAAGGAGCCACATTGGTTTGCCTGCCCCGTGTTGCTCAAAGCTCTGTCCGTACAGACTCTAAGCAGAGCAAGACCGTGCAGAATAGTTGCATGCATTCAGTAGGTAATGTGTACTGATGTGCTTGTCAATAGATGCTGCAGTAGGTAATGAGTACGTATATGCGTGCGAATAGCTGCAACTCGAACTTGTCCCGGGATGCCACTGCACGCAGAGCAGCAGCTTATGGCCGTCCGCTGGGTGTCGTGGCACACTGACTTCGCTCACAGCCATCCGCGTTGGCCAGAAGATCTTCGTTGTTCCTGTGGTGATTTGCATACGGCATGTGCCAGAAGTTGTACCACAAATTTATTCCTTGTCAGACATTCTCAGGTCCATGTAAGTTTATGTTGCAGTCCGGAAGGCCTGAGAATCGTTCTGTTTTGTTGCTTATGTGCGGACTATCTATCTGAGCTAGTGCACAGACTGTGGACAGGGTTGGGCACGAGGTAGGGTTTTCAATGTGAGCGCAGCTAGGTCAGCTGCCAACTACGCTGTTTACATTGTCCTTGCTGCGAATGTGTGATTTGTGATTCGAGCAATATTCTGTTCTGCAAATAGGCAATTGAAGCTTTGAAAAAATGCAACACCGAGCTCATGCCAGGTCACCTGGAGGTTGTTTTCACTTCGCAGCGTGATACGCTGTGGACAACTCAACAATATGTTGTCAGTGCAATATGATAGGAATGCTTGGATATACACCGGTGTACACTCGGGTGTACAATCAGAACCACCTGGCCAAGACTGTTCAAATTACGCACCATTCACCTGTGCCTGCCTGCTGTGCAAACAGGAGTCCACTCTCCGGGCCTTCCGCAAACACCCGCTTTCAACTTCCTCACCAATACCCAGTCATAAGCCTTGTTCAAGCATCTTGTACACTTCTGACATGCCTGAATCCATTTTGTCAACCTGATATGCTCCCATGAAATCAACCTGTCCATATGTCATACCAAACTTCTGATGACAGCTCTTCATCCAACTCACTGCTGCTGTTGTGCAGGAACATCCAATCCTACTGACAGAAGCCCCAATGAACCCGAAGGTGAATCGGGAGAAGATGACACAGATCATGTTTGAAACATTCAATGCACCAGCCATGTATGTTCAAATACAGGCAGTTCTATCACTGTATGCATCAGGGCGTACAACAGGAATAGTCTTGGACTGTGGGGATGGTGTAAGTCACACAGTTCCGATCTATGAAGGGTATGCAATGCCACACGCAATCATGCGCCTGGACCTGGCAGGGCGAGACCTAACAGAGTACATGATGAGGATCTTGACAGATCGGGGATATAGCTTCACTACTTCAGCTGAACGTGAAATCGTCCGAGACATCAAAGAGAAGTTGTGCTATGTGGCACTAGACTATGAACAGGAGATGGCAACATCCATGTCAAGTTCAACACTGGAGAAGACATATGAGCTGCCAGATGGGCAAGTCATCACTGTGGGAAGTGAACGATTCAGATGTCCGGAAGTCCTTTTCAATCCTGCTCTTTTGGGCATGGAAGCGGTTGGTGTGCAAGAAACGTCATTCAATTCCATTATGAAATGTGATGTGGACATCCGAAAGGACTTGTATGGCAACATCGTTCTTTCAGGAGGAACCACAATGTTTGCTGGCATTGCTGATCGAATGAGCAAGGAGGTGAGCGCCATGTCGCCTTCATCTATGAAAGTCAAAGTTGTGGCACCACCAGAGCGCAAGTTCTCTGTGTGGATTGGGGGATCAATCCTTGCATCGTTGTCTACTTTCCAACAGATGTGGATTTCAAAGGCAGAATACGATGAGTCAGGGCCATCAATTGTGCACAGGAAGTGTTTTTAGTGATTTAAACAGCGGCGTGGCAATCTTCGTTATTTGGGTGTAAATCGAAGTCAGCTTATGAGCGCATGAGTTGGTTTCGTGTGTCATCATGAGTTGTATCATCAGTACCAGGGTACTCGGTCTTATTTCAAGCATGGTGTAGGCATCATCGCCAATAATGTGTCATCATCATGAGAAGTACATTCAGTGGTAGCGATGCTCCCCTTGAAAGGTCTCTCATTTCTACAGCTGGTTCTGCCCATGTTTTCTGTGCACACAGATTCACACCTGCTCGAGTTGGCGATGACCTGTTACCAGCTTCAGTGACAACGTGCAGCAAGGACCCGCAAGGTGGCGTGAAAAAACAACTGCCGTCGCATGAAAGCAGTGGTGGGTCCATAGGGCTATGGACCCTCTACCGGCTGCATGTGTGAGGCTGTTGACTATGGATTCTGCCGCTTGCGTGCCAACAACTGGATGAGTTCTCCAGCCCAAAAACTAATTGTGTTTGACGCTCCTTCTAATGGGTCCTACCATCGTTGAGGGCATTCCAGTTGAGGCAAATAGAGTTCAACTGGCCACAGCTGGAGTGACGTGCTCAGGATGGCAGCGCCGTTTTGTACAGTGTGAGCGGAGTCTTTGGTCACTCCTGGTCAGCATTGTCGGCTGAACTGATACAGTTTCAAACTTGCACGGGCGTGGCTGCCAAAATCACATGTGTACAATCCTGGCGGGGATGGCGACAGAGCGGCATTGATGGCGGCTGCGGGTCAATAGCATCATTGCCGTGATGGGGCATGCAGGGTGACGCTGCACAGGTGACTATGCTGATGTAGGCCTTCCCGCAAGAAGTTGTTTTCGTCCTCTCGAGACTCCGGGGCCTTAGTAGCATCGCCAAACGTGTACTCGGCTCAAATCCGGCATACCACGGACCAGAGGAAGCCTGGCAATGGGCAAATCGCAGGCAAGAAGACGAGAGCGGAAGGCTACCGGTGTGCACAGCAAAGACGCAATAACTTGTTACTAGACCAGACGTAATAGCTTATTACTAATAAGCATCGCCTATGTCCTTTGGTGCGGGCTGGCTGCAGCCACCATGTGTGAGGCACACTCTGCCTCCTCACCAGCCTTGCACTGTGCTCTTTCACACCTGACTTCTTCAGATGTACCAACGAGCTGCGCTCCTGGATGTGTATCCACTGCTCTGCTGAGCTCAGTGATCTGGCACAGTGTGGCGCTCTCCGATTGACAAGTCCCACCGCCGGCAGCAACACGTGAAGGCTTCAACGCCCGCAGCGGCGGCAGTAATTACACATGTAATTGTTGTATTTGACCGCGCATACAAGACAGTACTCGAGTCATGTATGGATGTATTACCGCTTCCTAACTCTGATGACAATTCCTATTTTCTCTTCCTACATATGGCCCTGACCGAGCTAGTCCGAGTGCAGTTTGGGATGTCACACTGTAACGGCAGAGTGCGTCATCTGGACGTTGTGCCCCCTTGTGGACACCATGCATGTGATGTGGACACCATGCATGTATACATCATGCATATCCCTGCATACGCAACCTAGCTCTATCACAACAGTGATCTCGGCCTTCGATCCTGGTTGGTGCGAGCGCTAAGTCGACTCGCACCTTGTGCGGTGTCAAGTTGTGGAATGCCTGCCAATGCAACGCACGTTCACTACCCGTCGTTGGTGGACCTTCTCGACACAGCTCATTCAATCTATTAGATTAAATAGAGTAAAACTATAGGTACTTCGGGAACGTCATTTGCAGACAGCTGTGCTGTTGGAGTTGCTCGTGCCTGCGGCGCCAATGACATTGCAATGTCGTTTTGTATATGTAAACTGTAAGGCACTGCCGGTTTACAATACCATCAACCTTTGTGTCTCAGCCAGCATCCCATGTATGCGCAACTTCATTGTATTCTTATGCACAACACATGTCATCTATGCAGCTGCTACCTTGCTGCGCCACCCCAGCCATCACAACAGAAACGTGCACATGTGAGCTCCACCAACCACCTTTTCAGCTGTCCACTATCCATCTACTGGAAGCAACAGAGTCACAAGAGCCTGCAAGCTCAACAAGTGCGTCACACTAGCAACTAGGCCTATGCCGGCATTCCAATGCGATCTGGAGCGTGTTGCGAGAGGGGTTGCGAGAGGGGAAGCCTGTCCTCCAGCTTCTGCTCCAGCTTCTGCACCATCTATGAGCGAAGGCAGCGGCGGCGACACGTAGTTGCCGTCGAAGTGGTTGTAGGCCTTCAACGCACTTGCATGGAACACCGGATGGATCCGCCAGTCGCGGGGGAGGTCTAGGTTGAAAGCTAGCTTAGCCGAACCCACCACTTGCGTGATGCGGAAGGGCCCAAAAGATTGCAGAGCCAACTTGCGGCACAGCCCACTTGAAATTCTTGATGTTCAAGAGCACTTGATCGCCGACTTGGAACGCGGGGGTTGCCCGACGCCGTTGATCGGCGTAGTACTCCATCCGTTGTTGTGCAGCCTCGAGGCAGAGCTTGGCTCTAGACAACTGTTCCGACCATTTGCCAACGGATGGCCCAACCGCCGGATTCAGAGTCCTTAGTTTGGCGACAGTGGGGTCGTCTGGGTTTTGTTCGTAGTTGAGCATGCACGGTGTGTTCCGAATGCTGCAGAGGACCATTACGTATGACACGATGACCAGGTAATGGGCCCCTAATGCCTAACAGCGGGATGGCTAATGTGAACTCGGTAGCCTTAGTGTTACACGGAGATGAACGCAATAGCCCGGCAGCGAGGGCAACAGAAGGAAAGTAGACGGCCAAAACCCCCGAAAGTAGACACCAGCAAAAAGCAATCACTCTCCCAGGCGAAAAAGCCACAACGCACCGACACAGCCGACACAACCACACCCACGCACCCACACGCACGCGCACTCCCGCACCCCTCCACTACGGCACCCGCGCCACAACCGCGCACAGCAACAACCACCACCGCACTACTGCCCACCCCAGCAGAACCAGCCACCACCGACCCCCCAACAGCAGCACCCCCACTCCATCCTGCCCCACTGGAGCATTCCATCACGGGCCCCCCGCACATGAGAGCCCGGGGGCGCACGCCCCCCACAGTGCAAGGCGTACCAGCCCTCCCCCTCCGGCCGCCCGACAGGGGCCTCAGGGCGGGGCGCGAAGGGCACTAGCGGCGCCGCATCACTCCCCCCATGGTGGCCCGCGGGAAGGCAGGGCGGGCCAACACGATCAGACGCGGGGCCGGCCTGCGCTGCTGCAGCCGCGGCACCCGGTCCAGCAAGGCGGCCAGCGGCCGCCTATAGCACGTCCGACGGGACATCGTGGCCAGGCACCACCGCCCTGCCCGCCAGCCGCATACGCAGCGGAGCCGCAGCGAGGACCTGGCGCGTCACACCACGGCACAGAGTGGTGGAGAGTTCGCACATGGCATTCTGCAAGAAGCCTTAGTGTATATTAGTTGTCAGCTAGACGCAGCTGAGCTCATGATCACGAGCGGAAACTGAACATGCATGACATGCATGTGTTAAAAGTCATGACAGGTGCATAGAGCTGAGCCCATGCATGTGTCACAAATAAATGGCCAGAGGTGCAACTATTTGACTCTTCACAACACTAAGTGACGCAGACACATACAACATCAGCAGCTACCGGTTAGTCGAACCACACTGCACCCCAGCTAAGTGTGCACACTTCGCAGTGAAAACCAATCAGCATCGTCAGCACACAACACATGGCCGATCACGTCCGGAGGCACATATTTCATCTCATGCCCCACACCAGCAAGCTACAAGGTACCTCCCGGCCTGGTTGGTTTAGAGCGTGGTGTCAGGCCTTGGTAAGTCATGATGGCGTCTCACAGCGCGCCCGTCAGCAGGTTCGACGGACAGGTCACCACCTCGGAGTAATCGACCTGGCATCCCGTCCTGCGCCGGGACGGAAATGCGCTCAACAGCAGCATCACTCATAATGGCTCCCACAGCATGGACAGCAGGTCTCAAGACTTTACGAATCAATTGAAAAGGCTTTGGAACCCATCGAACCCTCACCTCATGTGGCGGATCCAGACGTTCTCCACTGCCCCAACTTATGCTTCTCAACTAGAGACTTTCCCGGCACAGACTTAGGCATTACGAGCGATAGCGCGCTCGCGAGAGTTGCAACATCGATCGACCCGGCTGTTGCTGCCGCTCCGGATGACATCGCAGCCTGCGAAGGCTGCGGTATCGGAGGTGGTATCTGCTGCGTTGCCCATGCTGTCTCGGCAGCGTGTGGCATAACCTGCGCTCCATGCACCGCTGCTTGAGCACCCGCATTCCCCGTAGGATCAGCGTTGCCCGGCATGGCGGCCTGCAGAGGATTAACACTGAGATACCCGAAGGTCCCAGCGTCTTGTCCTTCCCCGTGGGGCATGGACTGATCCTCCGCGGCCTGCCAACGGCGCACTGCGGAGCGAGTGCGATGGTGTGGAGGGTTAACTGCTCCCTCCACACCGTCAGAT
Organism: Ulva mutabilis; assembly: GCA_900538255.1. Lineage (NCBI taxonomy): Eukaryota > Viridiplantae > Chlorophyta > Ulvophyceae > Ulvales > Ulvaceae > Ulva > Ulva mutabilis. The sequence goes on from UNSF01000112.1 coordinate 79,481, forward strand.
CCGATAGATCCTTGGCGAGATGCCATTGAATCGTCTCGGAATGGTGGTGTCCTGCAACATGACCACAGTATGTCGCAGGAAACGCAGACCCATAGGCCTCTTTGCGAGGCCAGCACATAAGCATAATGCAGCTCCGCCGTAGCATTCTGCATTAGCTGTACCTAATCTCTCTACGGTCGGCTACACACTAGAGCGGTGTGACACGCTCATCGAAACGCGAAGGCCGTAACCGCAGGTTCCACCTGGACTCTATCGCAAACTAATAGACATCACAAGCACACCCACAATCATCACCGATACCATGTTGTAATCCATTGGACCGCGGCCTAGGGCCTATGGGATCCTGTGCATGCCGTAGCCATGCGCAGGGGTTGGTGCTGTCACATACCTTGCTGTCTAGGTATTTGCCCGTGACAGCGCCTGTGTCTTCAGTTGGAGGTGAATACACGTGAGACTTGACAGAAAGAGAAGAGTGATTACACTGCGATCGACAGAGCCTATATAAGCGTTCTCTAAACGACTCATACGGATACGATCAGAATCATTGTCTGCTGGCATGCAATCTGCATGCATTGCTCGTGCATATGGTCAGCCATCGGTGCATGGCTGCCCCATAGCCACTCCGGATCAGCACCGTGCATCCACACATACATGGTCACCGTAGTCCTGTGTATGATACCATGCATGGTCACCGTAGTCCTGTGCATGGTTGGACCACGACATGTACGCATTCCTGGTAATGTCAACTTTTTGTTACAGCCCTCGCACGTCGATCGATCCGCGTGTCATGAAGCATGCACGCACGCGCTGACGGCCCTCGGCACAGTAGGGAGTCGAACGCGCCATTTCAAGAGTGCATGAGCGCATGCTGACCAATGTTTCAGGCAAGATGGCCGCTGTGCAAGGCATATGTGGAACAGCAAACACATAGTTGAATTCAAAGTTTGTTGGCGGAATTCAACACAATTCCTCGGTGTAGGTCGTCATCAATGAACAGTGTGGCTGGCACTTGGTACAGTTCGGGGCAGCGCCCCATTTGGAAGGAATGTGCTTGTGCCACGGCAGCGGCTGTGCGGTCTTAGAATTAGGATAAAAAAATTCCTTCGAATGTGCGACAACCTTTTGAAGATGGCGAATGCAGCTTGGACCTCCGCACCGCTGCAAGTGGCCAGCTACCACACTGGCAGTACGATGCGGCTCAGCAACAATCTGATCCGCACAATGCTGAGCAAAGACCGAGAGATGTGATCCGTACGAAGGATAGAGCAGTGTTGGACATGAGCGGATGCCGCATTGAGCCACAGGGTAGTGATAATGATGGGTCTGAGGGGGGGGAACAGCCAGATGCTGCTAGTGACACACTTTCACTGGCTCGTCATCCTCAGAGGAGTCTGAGCCCTCAGAATCTCAGTACAGATCGCGCTCGCGTTCACCGCAGCGAGTCCAACAGTTGATGGGCAGGGAGCCGAGTGAGCCACCCCCACCTGCGAATTCTGATAGCCACGGGAGGATCGACCGAAGGCACGGGTCAGCGGTGTCAGGACGTACAACACGCTGGGAGCACGCTAAGCCACGGCATGTGTCACAGCGTGATGATCCTCAGGGGCAAGGCAAGCTACAGTGTGTGCCTAGTGGAGCGGAGGCAGGCGGAGCTGGCTCAGGGGGAAAGTTAGCACCAAGTGCCGCAAGAGGCAGCGGAGAACATCTGGATCCGCCACCAGAGGGTGAGGGTTCAACGGGTTCCAAAGCCTTTCAACTTGATTCGCAGAACCTTAAGACCTGCTGTCCATGCTGTGCAAGTGAATGAGAGAGATGATGCAGCTGTTGAGCGCATTTCCCCGAGGGATGCACGTGAGCATGATGCTGGGAGCTCCACAGTAGTCCATGTTGAGAGTGACGTCGGTGACTTGGAGGATGCAGTGTCTGCTACGGCTGACAATGATCCCTGATGCAGAAAAGACGACGGGGCAGGAGGTGATTCCGAGCAGCGGCAAGAATGCTAGCCGCAGTGAGCCCCGGCGTGCAGCTGCTGCGAGGAAGAAGGTCAAGGCTATGCTGGACGATCCAACGGTGAAGCAGGACATGAGTGGCTGCCATCGTGAGCAGTGGATCATAGCAATGCTTGATGAGTTGACCTCCTTAAGGGAACACGATGTGTTTGAGCTAGTCCGGTGCCCAGCAGGAGTGAAGCCTGTGACAGGCAAGTGGGTGCTTAAGATTAAGCGAGGAGCACAGGGTGAGATTGAGCGATTCAAGGCTAGATATGTAGCCAGGGGGTTTACCCAGGTAGAAGGCGTAGATTTCTTTGAGACTTGGGCGCCTGTGGGGAGCTATGCTACCTTCAGGGCTCTGTTGTCCGTCTGTGCTGTGGAGGATCTGGAGACGAGGCACATAGACATTAAATGTGCTTTCCTGAACGGTGTTCTGGAAGAGGAAGTGTATGTGGCACAACCTCCTGTACTGGATGATGGGTCTGGTATGGTGTGGCGCCTGAAAAAGGCGTTATATGGTCTGAAGCAAGCTGCCAGGGAGTGGCATAAAGCGCTTGCAGAGCTCTTGCTGAGAATGGGCTTTGTGAGATCAGCCAGTGACACTGCACTGTTCATTTGCAAGGTAGGACGATATCTTATTTTCCTATGGGTCGATGATCTGTTGATCTTTGGTCGTAAGGAGCAGATGGATGATGCCATCAGCAAGATCCTTGAGGCATTTGAGGGTCGTGACCTGGGGGAGCTGGGATATGTGCTGGGTATGGAGGTCATACGTGACCGGTCAGCTCGCACTATCACCATTTCGCACAGAAAGAACATTAGGGGCATGCTGGAGAGGTTCAGTATGAGTGAGTGCAGAAAGGCACCAACGCCGTTGGTACCAAAGCAGAAAGTGTTTGGTCTGAAGGAGGATCCTAGCCAGGAAAAGGCTACTGTCGCAGAGCATAAGAGGTTTATGCAAGCCGTAGGAAGCATCCAGTATGTGGCTGCTATGTCCCGTCCTGATATTTCCTTTCCGGCTAATGTCTTGGCCAGGCATATGGCTGGGAGTGCGAAGTGTCATTGGGCTGCTGTCCAGCATGTACTGAGATACCTCCGAGGGAACATAGATCTTGGCTTGACTTTTCGTGGCTCCAATGGGGGAAGTGTGGTGTTTCAGAATGCATATAGAATCGGGATGGCAGAAGTATCGTGCAAGCCATGCGATGAGTTTCAATGATCTTGTGCATCACATCCGTATCTATTACCAGCAGATTTTCCTTGATTACGTCTCGCTACCAGGCAAGATGACCCTAGCCGATTTTTTATGGAATCTTTTCAACAAGCTGCAGTTCCTCATGTCTCCTGAGTGCACGTCTGAACTGGCTACAACAGTCAAAATGTTTGTGCCCCTGCCCGAGTTTCTGCACAAGCTTGCGCTACATCTGGAACATAGCCACAATTGGCTCACACAGCGTGCTGACACAGCAGCCCTTGTTGCTTGTTGCTGTAGTCTGCGTTCGGGGGTTTTGGCCGTCTACTTTCCTGCTGGTGCCCTCGCTGCCGGGCTCATGCGTTCATCTGCGTGTAACACAGCAGCCCTGGAATTCATCACATGGTGTGTCGACAAATTGGACTTGGCCAAGGACACGGCCAACACAGCCAAAAGGTATACCATGACTGCAGCGGCACACCATCAGGGTGTTGACTTTGCCTCTACAAACATGCCGACGCATCGCAATCCCACAACTCCAAAGCGAGTGCCACAGAAGCAGATTACCATGGCTTACACAAACCAGCGAAGTCATACCACAAACTCCAGACACGCCATGCCTCACAGCAACCCCCGTATGCAATCTGCGATGCCACCTCCCTCATCCAACATCCCAACCTCCCATCCGTCTCGCAACCACCTCCCTGGCCTGCGTGAGGCTCGCAAGCTGTCGGCGGCCGACAAGGAGGCATGGCTCAACGAGACCATGACACGCCCTGAAGTACTGCAGTGGATCAAGGACCGATACCCACACCAGGGTGAACCTTGTACCATCCACCACCTCGCCGCCGAATGCCGCAAGGAACTGAAATATTTCTTGCCGTACACGCCTGCCACGGTTGGCTTGTACCTCTTAGAACTGCACTACATATACAACAAGCGGGTGTGTGGTTTTTGTCCTTCGTCTATGCCGGACAGCGAGCGCTACCACTACATCAAGGACTGCCCAACCGCCAGCTCCGTCGCCCCGGCAGCCTTTGCCACGTTCATCGCGGGCCACCCCTACAACGGCAAGGCGGCACTCATGGATATCGACCCCGCCGTCCCGCTGCTGCCGCCACCTCCCTCCACCTAGGTCACATCGGAGTCTCATGGACACGCAGCCGCAAACGGTATGAGCCCTCAAAGCAGTCCCTGCCGAACAAGCAGCCGCGTCAGCAGTCCAATCACATCTGATGAGAGGTTGGGAAGCCGCCCGCTGGCTGCCCATCTTGGGCGGTGGAGGCATATACTCTGGCAGCTACTTGCATTCCACATCTCCCATCCACTGCGAATTATGCTTCCGATTCTATGTCGCATGCTTCGTCCCTGTTTTGTGTTTCTCGATTAGAACATTCAATTGCTGTGGCACTGCCGTATACAGATGAAGCGCACGTGCTGCTTAGGCACATCCACACCATTGACTTGAATGGCTTCCACATCACACTTGCTGTACCAGCACGCTTGTTTGACAGTGATGCTTACATTCCATACGTGTTCATACACAGTGGCAGCACAGTTGACAAAGCAAGTAATTTACTGCAGTTCATGCATGGTTCATTTGTCCCAGGGCACCAAAAATTCCATGTGTTGAAGCTCACATCGAATCAGCACAGTCTGAACAACTTTGCCATCACTTGTGCAGCCAGCAAGGTTGCTGCAATAGACTTGATCTGCACAATTCCAATTCACATCAGAGGCGCTGGTCTGAAAGCTCTTGTGGATACCGCTTCCAATCACAGCATTACCTCAGTTGATTTCTTGGTGAAACATAATATCTCATACCATAAAGCCAGGTCCACGTCGCTTGGCATCTGTGGCAGCAATGCCCCATGCTTAGGCACAGTGCAGCTAGAGACTTGCATTGGTCGTCAGCGCCATGTAGTTCCGTACACGGTGGTCACGTCCTTGCCTTCCGCCGAGTGGCACAAGTCGAACGACGCGTTGTTAGGACTAGATGTGATCACGGTAACCCACATGCGCATCGACTTTGATGACATTCAGCCTGTCATTCGCATACGTGTGCCATGCATGCGACGTACGCCCACAGCTCGCAAGCACACACGTGACTGGACGCACGTCATTCCCATTCCGCAACAAGCTACCTCCACTGATAGCGTGGATGAGTATGCGTGCACACCTAAACAACTCAAGTCTATGGCTACACGTGCACAGACTGGTTGCAGCGGCGCATGCCGGCCCCGCGTCTGGTTGTGCTAGCCCGCCCTGCCTTCCCGTGAGTTGCCGCGGGGAGAGCGATGCGGCGCCGCCAGTGCCCTTCGCGCCCCGCCCTCAGGCCCCTGCCGGGCGGCCGGAGGGGGAGGGCTGGTACGCCTTGCACTGTGGGGGGCGTGGGCCCCCTGGCTCTCATGTGCGGGGGGCCCGTGATGGAGTGCTCGAGTGGGCCGGATGGGGTGGGGGTGCTGCTGTTGGGGGGTCGGTGGTGGCCGGTTTTGCTGGGGTGGATGGCAGTGCGCAGTTTGGCAGGTGGTTACTGTGTGCGGTTGTGGCGCGGGTGCTGTGGTTGTGGGGTGCGGGAGTGCGCATGCGTGTGTGTGCGAGGGTGTGGTTGTGTCGGCTGTGTCGGTTCGTTGTGTCTTTTCACCTGAGACAATTGGCGCTTGTTGCTGTAGTCTGCTTTCAGGGGTTTTGGCCGTCTACTTTCCTGCTGTTGCCCTCGCTGCCGGGCTCTTGCGTTCATCTCCGTGTAACACGTGCACAGACTGGAAAAGATCCGTTGTACGTGGTGCAAGTCAAACCTGGCACGCCCGCCCTCAGCACGCATACTTGTGCAGCATCCAATCGTCAAAAGGGGTACTTGTCGCAGAAGGTAGCACCTGCATCTGTCCCACAGGATGTCACGACGATTCCCCCTTGTGTCCAGCAAATAGTGCACAAACACTCCCAACCCGGAGGGACGCTTGGCCCGGCACAACCTCACACTACAGCTTTAGGCTTTGTAATGAATATTGAGACACTGTCGGATGCCAGACCTCGTGCTGCACGACAGTATAGGTTGACCCCATTAGAGCATCCTGAACTCGAGAAGCAGATCAAGCACCTTCTCAGCATGGGCTGGATCCAACCATCAATCTCCCCATGGGCAAGCAGCATTCTGTTTGCTCCCAAGCCAGGGGGTAAATTGCGCCTCTGTGTGGACTACCGGCATCTCAATGAGAACACTATCAAGAACACTTACCCACTACCTCGTATTGACACCCTTTCGGACAAGGTGCAAGGTCACAGATACCTCTCTGCTCTTGATCTGGCTTCTGGATACCACCAAATTTGCTTGTCCGCAGAATCTCAGCCCTTGACAGCATTCCACACTCCCGATGGATTGTATCAATGGATTGTCATGCCCTTTGGCCTTACCAATGCACCAAGTGTATTTCAGCAAGCCATGAATGTTGTCTTGCATGGCCTCATTGGCAAAATCTGCCTTGCTTACCTTGATGGCATAATCATCATTTCCAAAACAGCTGAGGAGCATGCAGCCAACCTGGATGCTGTTCTGACCAGACTGCATGAGCATAACTTCTTCTGCAACGTTGCTAAATGCCAATTTGCCATGCAAGAGATCAAGTACCTCGGGCATGTGGTTACCGCTGAACATGTCCGTCCAGATCCTCACAAAGTCTCTGTTCCTCAGCAATGGCCCATGTCTGACCTCAAGCCTTCTCCAAACAACATACGCTCATTCTTAGGCTTGGCCGGCTACTTCGGCCGCTTCATTCCTAAGTTTCCAACACTTGCTGCACCTCTGCTTGAACACGTCAAGAGCAAAGGCAAACTAAGATGGACTGAGCAATGCACACAGTCATTCACTGACATCAAGCATGCTCTGATCAATGCCACGGGTCTGCGACACCCTGACCTCAACATGCCTTTCCACGTGTACACTGATGCATCTGACTATGCCTATGGCGCGGTCCTCATGCAAGAACATGACAGCTCCTTACACCCTGTAGCTTGGGTGGGGCGTAAAATGAATTCCAATGAAGTACACCATGCCACATTTGAAACAGAACTGGGAGCTATTGTTTTTGCGGCCTGGCAATGGCGCTGCTATTTGGAGAACAACCACCCCGTCTATATTCATTCTGACCACAACCCGCTGCGATTCCTCCACACTCAGCAGCGGCTCAACAGCAAACAAGTACGATGGGTCGAGACACTGTCCCGCATTAATTGGCACATCACTTATGTGCCAGGTGACAAAAATGTGGTGGCGGATGCCGTGTCACGTGCCATGCACTTGCCTAACATGAGTGCATCTGCATGACAGCCACCCCATCACATGTGTTGCACGCCAGCATCACAACCTTGTTCCATTTTGGCCCCATGGGTATGCTGCCATATCACTCACATGCCTTGTAGCCCGCAGATCCCACTCGCCACTATACCAGGACCCAAACGCATACGGTCCATGCATCAAGACCCTTGTGTTGTGGGGCATGCTGTGTGGCCGCCCTATGATGAAGATGGTCACCCTCTCCCAACGGAGCACTCCCAACTGCCTTCCATCATCCGGTACTGGCCGGCCACCGGCCGCTGTCGACTCATCACGACTCCGGCTGCCCCCTGTCGCCTCTGACTGTGACTTTCTCGACATCGACGGACCCGCCTGCCAGCTTGCCCCAGGACCCACGCCGAGACACCACTGCCATGCGGGCACCACTCTCCCTGCCCCCGGGCCACAAACTGCCGCTGGCCGAGATGAACAGCCCCCACTGTCCCCCTCCTCCAGCTTTAACGATCTCATCAGAGTCCTTGCCAGCCCTTATTCCGGCATCAACAGGATCCAGCTCCCGTCCGGTGACACCAACACAGCCAGTGGCGTCACCACAGCGTCACTTGACACAACCCGCGCAGCCTCCACCGCGCACACCTCCAGCATCACCTGCAGCACCTCCCCGCCAGCCCTCCCCACTGATGCTGGTGGCGGCCAAACACCCGCTTCCGACCCGTTCGGCAACAACGCGCCGCTCCCCTAGACGTCGGTCTCTCGCCGCTCCAGCGTGTCAGCTGCCTACCGTGCCTGCCTCCGCTCCTGCCGTTGATCCCGCCACGGCAGCAGCATGGCCACTGCTCGGTAAAGCCGCACCTGCTAATGACACCGGTGCTGACGCTGTGGCAGCCAACCCCACCGCCACTGCCACTCCCGCCGCCGCCGCACCTGCCACCATGGATGACCACCCTCCCAACCACGCTGCCCTCCACGGCGACGACATTCCCGGGCCGTCCGCCACTCCATTCGATTGGGCGGATGACGAAGACCTCGTCTGCGACAGCCGCTCCGCTGACCCTCAGTTTGTTGGTGCGCAGCCGCCACGCAACCCTCTCCAACACCAATCTGACAGGTTTCTGACACTTGACCTGCATGCGGATGATTTCTGGCAACGCCTTCGTAACGGCTATGCTCACGATCCTGCCTTCTCCACGCCCCCACCTGCATACACTTACGACAGCCGCTTGCAAGTTTACATGCACAAGCATCGCATAGTGGTGCCTGATCATGATTATCTCCGCCGCCAAATTTTGTTGTGGCACCACGCGCACCCCTGGCATGCACACATGGGCACTGCGCGTACAGCTTCTCTTGTCACTGACTCGTTTTATTGGCCTGGCATACACAATGACATCAGAACATTTGTATCTCAATGTCACAGCTGTCAGACTATGAAATCGCCGTCTGGAGCAGATGCACTGATGTCCCCATTGCCTATTCCGTCCGCATGCTGGCGCATAGTCAGTCTCGGTATGATCACCCAGCTGCCGCGGTCCACATTAGGTCATGATTGCATTTTAGTTTTTTTCGACCAGTTTAGCAAAATGGTCCGGCTCGTCCCCACGGTCTCCACGATGCGCGGACCAGGCTTTGCGGCACTGTTCTTTCAGCACATCTACCCGCACTACGGGCTGCCATTGGGAATCTGTAGTGACCGCGGTACGCAATGGAATAATAAATTCTTCCGCTCACTGTGTGATCACCTTGGTATCACATTGCAGCTGACATTCTCGTATCACCCTAGGGCGAACGGACAGGTGGAGCGCCTCAACCGTGTGATTGAGGAGGCTGTACGCCACTTCGTCGGCCCCGCACATGACGCCTGGGACGTATTCTTGCCGCATATTGAGTTCAGTATGAATAGCTCAAAATCCTCCGCGACTGGATGCACACCGTTTTCGCTTAATCGCATCACCCCACCACTATCACCCACAACATTGGCATTCAAGCTGCCGCAACACCGGCAGCCGGCGCCCGCTGTTTTGCATCGCATGTACTACTTCTTAGCCAAACAGGCACTGTCTGAGGCCAAACAGTCGATGTGGAATGACTTTGCCAGCAAGCCCTTATGGCCTGTCTTTACAGTTGGAGACTTAGTACTCCTGTCTATTCACAAAATCGCGGTGCACCACCCCTCACTGCGTCATAAGTTCACACCACGCTGGCTTGGGCCGTGCACCATCCTAGAGCTTGTGGGTCGTAGCGCCGCAAAAATAGAGTTGCCATCCACCTTAAAAAGCTGGGCGTGCGAGATGGTGTTTTGACTTCTCTGTGCTCAAACCATACCATGAAACCTTTGCTGCTGCCTCGGAAGGCAACCCGGCGACCCCTAGAACGACTGCAAAGGTGAACAACGCTGTGTATGAAATAGACTGTGATATGAACTATGCCATGTCCCGCCCCTGTGCACACGACCTGTCCATGGCAGCACCGCACTACCTCGTCCGTTGGGTTGGCTATGACAGCTCGCCTGACATTTGGCTGCCGGTCAGTGAGCTTGGCTGCTGACTTGAACGCGTGGCGGACTACTTATTCCGCTCTGCATCACGCACCCAGCGTCTCCGCATGATCAATGAGTTCCCGCGGCAAGTGCGGCTGCAGTTATCCCATATAGTCGCAAGGGCAGAAAATACCAGGCGTCCTCTTATACAAGGGGAGGAGCCAGCGGACAGCCGCATGCACACCCTAGGCAAACCGCGCAGACCCGGTCCCCGCCGCTCCGCGCCCCATTCCAGTAAGGCAGCAACGTCTAGAATAAGCTGTTGTTCACGCTGTTCACATACGTTACCATTGGTTGAGCCCGATGAGCGCACATGCGCGTGAGCGCGCCTGCTGACCCCCGCTGACCCCCGCTGTCATGCCGAAGGGGACGCCTGGAGGTAAGCAGATTGCCCTGTTGGGACTGGGACTTCCAGGCCTTAGGTGAGGTGTGGAGGGAGCTCAGAGGAGCACCGCCAATCCCTGCCTAGATCCGATCCGCCAGGTTGTGCGTTAGGGTGTCAACCTGTTTCCTCAGTCACAACGACAGTACCACAAACCCTACTAAGCAAGTACTACAGGTCATGTGCTGACCCACCACTGCCATGCAGTTCGCCAGCTCCCACATCCAACGGTGCCATAAGATCCCACCAGTTCTCAGCGCCTTGGTCGGCGTGACTTCCTCACCAACGTCCGCCGCCTCCTCATGGACGCTGCAACCATGCCGGCGCTTGGCGAATACCGTGCCCAATACATCCAAGACCTCCAGCGTGTCCAAGTCCGAACAAGGACGCTTCGCCAAGCAGCAGACAACTTCAATCTTGCCATGGACGATATGATTGTGCACTACACGCAGCGGCCTCTCATGCCTGAGTATTTCCACGAGTTGTGTACACAATACTAGGAGCAGGTTGAGCAAGCTGAAGGCACAGTTCCATTGCTGTAGCTTCTCTGATTACATACCCAAAATTGGTGTGTAAGAAAAAAAACACAATTTCCAGTGTGAATTAGTTCCACTATATCCCATGTCCAGAGTTGCAATATGATCTCCTGCGTCGCTCCTCTCAATTGGGGGGGGAGGTGTTGTGGAGAGTGAAATAGTTGCACCTCTGGCCATTTATTTGTGACACATGCGTGGGCTCAGCACTATGCACCTGTCCATGACTTTCCACACATGCATGTCATGCATGTTCAGTTTCCGCTCGTGATCATGAGCTCAGCTGCGTCCAGCTGACAGCTACTATACGCAGCGACATTCCTGCGACCAAGTACTTTATGACGGAAATGATGCTGTCTGATGCGAGTGTGCAACAACAAATGTTCTGTCACAAACTACACAGACGCGGCTTGATTCCACCTGCCACCGTGAGCTCACGACAACAACGACTATGGGTTCCACAGAGTTCACGTTGCCACAATGCTAGCAGTAGCGAGGACAGCACAACGCAGGGATGGACCTGGGCGCAATATATACCACTGCGCTTTGCTGTGGCCGACACGTTAGACTTCCAGTCGGTTGGGGCGCGTATGCAAAGCTTTGTCACCAGTCTCTCTCTCTCTCTCTCCCTCCCTCTCTCTCCGTGTTGTTCCTGGGCTCAACGTACGTACTCCCTGCTACACCAGATCACTTAGTTTGTCCAAGCAGTTTTAATGCATTACTGCATGTGGAATGCCATTCCACAACACTGCGCCAAAGGCAAGCAACGCCGCACGACGGTGGGCAGTCATCTGTCCGTGACAAATCGCTCCACCGCACTGCTGGTCAAGTGCTGCACACAGACATTACTGTCCCAGGCGCCGGTGTCGACGGCTTCACGTGTGAACTGATACTCGTGGACGAGTACAGCCGCATGTGCTGGGCGTGGCCCCTGCGCACCAAAGCTGAGGCTGCACCCCAGCTGATTCAGTTCATTCGCCAATGCAAAGCCGAAAAGCGCGATGTGAGCAGCCTCCGCAGCGACAACGATGGAGTTTTCAATTCTACGGTGTTCCTGACACAGCTGGATGAATTCGGCATACGCACAGGCCGCTCGCCGCCGGGGCAGCCACAGTCCAACGGCATGATTGAGCGCTTCCACGGCACGCTCGCGCCGCGGCTGCGCGCAGTCCTGCACCACCGCGACCTCCCGCTGCACCACTGGCCACACTACATAGAGGGCCTATGCTACATCCTCAACCGTATGCCGCACTCCGGCATCGACAACGCCATCCCAGCAGAACGCTGGTTTGACAGGCACCTGAAGGGCCTACACCATCTCCGGAAAAAAAACACACTATGGTGGTAGGCTAGAGCCACACACTGTGTTGGTAGGCTGTCGAGCGACGTCTTCGTCTGCATGGTCACCTCCCATGTCCGCGCCACGGCGTGCCACGAGTGGAGATTCTGACTGCTTCAGATGCTAATTTCTGTCAGTATTGATAGTCTCTTCGCCGGCTGAGCTCTGCGCTGCTCAGTTGGCACTGCGGTGAAGGCTGCCCGCGTAGCAGCGCGCGCCTGCCAGCCTTCCGAGGGCGCAGCACGCGCATAGCCCTCGCAAGTAGGTCAATATACTGCATACAACTAGGCGTTCGTAGTCTCGACGACAGGATCCCCAGCGCCTGAGCCTACTCCTTCTGTGGGTGCGCCTGCACCAGGTGCACAGCACCACTTTCTGGCTTGCGCGATCTGGCCATGGATCCGCGCAAGCGTTGGACGGCGGTCCAACCCACTCAGCATCGAATCAGCAAATCGTCCGCTGTGATTCCGCGCAAGCCGTGCCCATGCTGCGGCACTCTGTTCGGGTCGCCGCAGCAGCTACTGCAGCACTGCCGCAGGCAGCACGCTGGTCACACGTTCTCGACAGCAGACCTCGCCCAGCTGAACGGAGCCACGTGTCACTTCTGTGCGAAAGTGTACTCGCGGCTCGGCCTGGGCGCACACGAGAAACGGTGCCCGTCGAACCCCCAACGGCGCAGCAATAGCACTGCAGGGCACCCCACAGCACAGTGCAGCCTTGGCCCCGCACAGCCTGCTCACCGCCGCACCCAGCCTCCGGCACAACCGGCGCCCGTCACTCCGCACTCGACAGCCCGTCCCCGCTCGCAGTCGGTCACGCGCTGCGGCCTGGTACCCCGCGAGGCCGCCTCGGGGCCTGCGTCAGCACCGGCTGCAGATGGGAGGGGAAGCAATGTCCGGCCACATAGCCTGCCGCCCGCCAGCCGCCTCGCGCAGCACCTCCTGGCCGTGAATGGCGAGTACCACGGGAACGGCGGGTCGGCAGGCGGCCGTCAACCTCCAGGTGACGTCCCGCCGTCGCCTGCCCCGCCCCCATGTGATGCTATCATGCATGACGCCGGCGCAGTTGCCAGCCCGACCGCCGCGACCCCCACTGCGGCACCAGATGTCATACATGACACCGCTGCCGGCAACGGCCAGCGTGCGTGGCCAACACCGACCGAGTCCACCGGTCTGCCTGCGCCTGCCACGCTAGTCAGCCCTGCTCACGTAGGGAACCACGCCATGGTCGCCCCTGAAGGCACGCAGCCCAGCCTCAACGCCCAGCCGCGTCCGCCCGCGGCGCCATCGGGCCTGGCCGAGTCAAGCCTATCCGGCCTGCGCATCGGCTCCGCGCCCGCCGACAGCGTCATGCAGGACGTCGGCACAGACTCCGCCGGGGTGCCGGCGGCAACCGCACCAGCCGTGGAGGAGGCTTCCTCTCCGGGCGTGGCTACGCCATACCGCGACGTCAGGGTGCCTCAAGAACTCCCCAGGTCGGTCACTGATGTCTTTGCCGCGGCCGCGGCCGACTGCCTGGAGGCCATCCACGATGCCGTCAAGCGCGAGCATGATGCGAGCAAGCAGCAGCACATCACTGAGCTATTGATGCTCCCTACCGAGCTGCTTGGGGACAACCGCGGCGGCAGCGGGCAGCGCCGGCGGGTCCTGGCGCGCATCCGTGACCTCCATAAACGCCGACGTGCTGCCGCGCCGGCTGATACTGACGCCGATGCGAAGCCCCAGCGCACTCGGACAGCGCTGCTGGCTGACCATGAGCTGGCCGGGCGCATGTATAGGCACTGCCGCAACGGCAATGACGGGCGCGCGGCCCGCTGCCTGGACAGCAGCCCGCTGGCAGCCGTTGATGCGGCCACTATAGCAGCGTTGCGGGAGCTGCACCCGTCTGCCCCCCCGCCCGTTCTGCCGCACACCGCTGACCTCCCGCCTCCCGCCGCAGTGATCGGGGAGGAACAATTCCATCAGATCGTGCTGAACCTGTCGCGGGGCACGGCAGCAGGGCCCAGTGGGTGGACAAACGAGCACATCCGCGCCGTGGCACTACATGACCCACGCATCCGCGCCGCGCTGCGCCATTTTGTCAATGACCTCCTGTCGGGGAGCATCCCCCACACGGCTCTCCTCCAAGCCAGCCGACTGATCGCCCTCGCCAAGACGGCAGGCGGCGTCAGGCCCATCGCAATCGGTGAGTCGCTGATGCGCCTGACGGGCATCTGCGCGCTGGCGACGCTGCCGGATGCAGCCAGCCTGTTTGCCCCGCTGCAGGCCGGTGTCGGCATCTCTGGGGGTGCTGAGATCCCAGGCCATGCGCTGTATCCTGTCTTTCATGACCCCGATGTTGTGACCGTCCAAGTGGACCTCCGCAATGCCTTCACTCTGTGCGATCGGACCGCCATGCTGGCAGCCGTTGCACAGCACGCCCCGGGTCTCTTGCCATTCGCGCGGATGTCATACCAACAGGCATCGGCGCTGCTTCTGCGGCGCCCGGACGGCGCACATGAAGTGCTGTGGAGCGAGACCGGCGTGCGACAGGGCGACACGATGGGGCCGTTCCTCTTCAACCTGACGTATCAGCCGACTCTGCGAGCAGCGAGCGAGGTCAGCGGCGGAGCGCTGGTCACGGCATGCCACGATGACACGTACCTGCAAGGACAGCCGCAAGATGTCGCCGCCGGCGCAGCACTGATCATGGGTAGGCACCCGTGCCAGCCGCAGAAGACTAGCGTCTACTGCGAGGACACGGACACAGCTGCGCATGTCGCCGCCTTGCTCGGTGCGCGCGTCGCCCCGGACGGCATCGTGGTGTGCGGCACCCCGCTGGGTAGCGATGAGTTCGTCACAGCACATGTCTCCCGCCGCTGCGCAGCCACTCGCGCGCAGATTGCGAAGCTGACCGCACTGCCACTGTCCCCTCAGGTGAAATGGCTTGTCATGCACAACTGCCTGCAGCATAGAGAATCCCATTTGTTGCGCAGCACGCAGTGGCGGTTTCTGGAGCAGCCGCTGCACCAAGTGGAGACAGCGCTGCTGAAGGGCCTCGGCGACATTCTGGATGTGACCAGCCTTACGGCTGCACAGTGCCTGCAAGCCCTGCTTCCCCACCGCCACGGCGGCATGGGCCTACGCAGGTTCACCCAACCCATCGCCGACGCTGCTCGCCTGTCGTCCGCTGCACTCGCCCATGCAGCCCTCGCAGAAGGGACGGATCGAGGCCTGCCGTTCCGTGGCGATGCGGGCGTCGCCATGCGCCACACTCTCGAAGAGTTGCGCCAGCAGTGGCCCAGCATCCCGGGGCTGTCTGAGTGCCCCGCCGAGCCCGCGGAATGGGCGGGCCTGAGCGGCGGGGGATCTGCCATCCGCATGTCACGGCTGCAGAATGCAGTCGGCCGGGCCGACTCTGACGCCCGGGCGGCTGCGCTGCTTGCAGCGCTGGCTCAAGGGACGCGCAGCCCGTCGTCAGCAACACGCGAACACAGCCTGACCAGCAAGGCGCGCTTGCATAGTTGCGCAGGCTCGATGGCCTCAGCTTTCCTGAAAGCCAGGCCCGGTGCGACTGAGCTGACTGCCACAGAGTTCCGCGTGAATGTGCGCTTGCGCCTAGGTGAGTCACTGTTCACCGGCCCAGAGGCGGACGGCGACTGCGTGTGCGGCCGGGCATCGCCTGCTGATGGTTCGCATGCCCGGGTGTGCAATGCGGTGTGGCGCACGGTGGTCGCCCGCCATGATGCGATCACGCAGGCATGGCGCCGCTTCATCATGCGGGCGGGCATCTCCACGTCTCTTGAGCCCAACATCAAGAGCCTCCCGCAGTACCCGGATGTGCCGGGCGCACGGCCGCCCGCACAGCCGCCCGGCCCCTCCTGTGAGCCTGCCAGCTGTGCTGCCGCTGGTGCGCTCACTCCACCCACCCCGGCCCCCAGCGCCTCGGCCGTGCCTTCCACCCCATGTGGCACCCAGACGCTGGCGCATTCCCCGCCTGCCCCCTTGCGCCCCTCCGGACCGGCGGACAACGCTGCCCCGCTCGGCGACGCCGCCACGGCGGACGGCACCTCAGAGGGACCAGCCGCCGCGGCTGCACTCGTCGCTGCTGCCATCTCAGCCGTTGTTGCCTCGTCCGAGGTCAAGGCTGCCGCGGCCGACATGGCAGGCGCCATGGACGTAGACGTCCCCGGCGAGGCGGCTGTCGGTTATAGGGGTGCGCGAGAGCTCGGCGCGGCAGCTGCCGCCGCCGCCGCAGTGGCCGTGACGGCGGCCGCCCCGGCCGGCGAGTGCGCGGTGCGGTGTGAGCACCTGCCACAGGTGGGCCCGGTGGCCACTAGTCCGCCGCGACGCCTGCCCGAGGGTCGACGGGGCCGCGCGGCCGCGGCTTGCGCCCGGCCGCTACCCCCCCGCTCGCAGCGCGACCCAGAACGGGGTGATCTGCTTGTGATGTTGCCCTGCGACACCGTTGTGGCCGATGTGTGCGTGACCTGTCCGGTGGCCCCCTCCCGGGTCGTCGCCGCGGCAAACACGCCAGGCGCTGCCGCCCAACTGATGGACGACCGGAAGCGAGACAAGTACGGCCGCTCCGGCACAGGCGCATGTCGCTTCGTGTCCCTGTCGCATGAGACGTTTGGCCGTGTGGGCACGGGTGCGTTCGCCTTCCTGAATAAGATCGCTGACTTTGCTGCGGCTTCGGGGGCCGTGTCCAGGCGAGCGTTCTTGCAGAATGCCATGTGCGAACTCTCCACCACTCTGTGCCGTGGTGTGACGCGCCAGGTCCTCGCTGCGGCTCCGCTGCGTATGCGGCTGGCGGGCAGGGCGGTGGTGCCTGGCCACGATGTCCCGTCGGACGTGCTATAGGCGGCCGCTGGCCGCCTTGCTGGACCGGGTGCCGCGGCTGCAGCAGCGCAGGCCGGCCCCGCGTCTGGTCGTGTTGGCCCGCCCTGCCTTCCCGCGAGCCACCGTGGGGGGAGTGATGCGGCGCCGCTAGTGCCCTTCGCGCCCCGCCCTGAGGCCCCTGTCGGGCGGCCGGAGGGGGAGGGCTGGTACGCCTTGCACTGTGGGGGGCGTGCGCCCCCGGGCTCTCATGTGCGGGGGGCCCGTGATGGAATGCTCCAGTGGGGCAGGATGGAGTGGGGGTGCTGCTGTAGGGGGGTCGGTGGTGGCTGGTTTTGCTGGGGTGGGCAGTAGTGCGGTGGTGGTTGTTGCTGTGCGCGGTTGTGGCGCGGGTGCCGTAGTGGAGGGGTGCGGGAGTGCGCGTGCGTGTGGGTGCGTGGGTGTGGTTGTGTCGGCTGTGTCGGTTCGTTGTGGCTTTTTCGCCTGGGAGAGTGATTGCTTTTTGCTGGTGTCTACTTTCGGGGGTTTTGGCCGTCTACTTTCCTTCTGTTGCCCTCGCTGCCGGGCTATTGCGTTCATCTCCGTGTAACACCATCTCCGGCCCCTCGGAGCCCCATGCCGCTTCATGAACCACGGCCCGCACGGCAAGCTCACGGAGCGCGGGCGCGACGGCACGCTGGTCGAATTTGCGTCGGGCGGGCGGGGGAGCAGCGCAGTCTACAAAGTCTTCGACCCTGCCAGCCGCAAGGTGGTCATCTCTGCAGACATCATTTGCGATGAGCGTCCCCCAGCAGCCGTTCATGCATCCTCCGGGGCTGGCGCACTGCCAGTGCCGGATGGATCTGGTCCACGGGGGTCAGGTGCTCTTCCTAATTCAGATTTGACCGCTGAACCGCGTGCTGCTGTCGACGTTGTTGACGTAATTCAGTGGACCGCGGCCTAAGGCCTGTGGGATCCTGAGCATGTCGTCATGCGCAGGGGTTGGTGCTGTCACATACCTTGCTGTCTTAGGTATCTGTCCGTGACAGCTCCTGTACCTTCAGTGGAGGATCAATGCACGTGAGACTTTGGACAGTTGAAGAGAGAGTGATTACACTACGATCTGTAGAGCCTATATAAGCGTTCAATCAACGTCTCATACAGATACGATCAGAATCAATGTCTGCGGCACGCAATCTTGCATGCATTGCTCGTGCATATGGTCAGCCATCGGTGCATGGCTGCCCCATAGCCACTCCGGATCAGCACCGTGCATCCATGCATACATGGTCACCGTAGTCCTGTGTATGCCACCATGCATGGTCACCGTAGTCCTGTGCATGGCTGGATCACGACACTCCCCCTAGACTAAGCTTGTACTACCGCAAGCTGCAGTCTATCTCTAAATTTTGCCAGTGCTGGTCCTGCCAACACCTTTGTGAACATATCAGCTAGCATGTCTACCGTGCTAACCCAGCTGATAGTCAATTCGTCGAGTTCTACGAACTCTCGGACCCTCAGGTCCCTGACCCTGATGTGCTTAGAGCGGTCACTAGAGATGGGGTTCACTGCTAGCAAGTTGGCACTCTTGTTGTCGCCCCACAGCGTTGGCTTCACAGCCGACAAACCAAGATCAGTGCACAACTGCTTAGCCCACATCACCTCATTGGCTGCTGAACTCATTGCTATGAGCTCTGCCTCAGTTGTATCACCAGCCACAATAGTCTTGTCGTAATTCAGTAGACCGTAGCCCGTAGGCACTGTGGGATCTAAGCATGGCGTAGCCATACGCAGGGGGTCGCGCTGTCACATACCTGGCTGGTGTACAGGCTCCGCTGTGACAGTGCGCTATCAGTGTTGGATTAAAGCACGTGAGTCTTTAGCAGAAGAAGAGTGATTACACTTTGATCAGTAGAGCCTATATAAGCGTTCAACCAAACGTCTCATACGGATACGATCAGAATCATTGTCTGCGGCACGCAATCTAGCATGCATTGCTCGTGCATATGGTAAGCCATCGGTGCATGGCGTCCCATAGCCACTCCGGATCAGCACCGTGCATCCATGCATACATGGTCTCCGTAGTCCTGTGTATGCCACCATGCATGGTCTCCGTAGTCCTGTGCATGGCTGGATCACGACAAGTCTGCCTCTTCGAACGCCAGAACACACAGTTCCCATGCATCCGGACTACTACTCCTGACACGCTCTTCAAGCAAGCACCATTGGCGAAGTCAGCATCCGTAAATGCTTCCAACACCTCACATCCCCCATTGGAGCCACTAAAGGTCAAGCCAAAGTTTATGGTCCCTCGCAGGTATCTCAGTACGTGAAGGACACCATTCCAATGACATTTGGCACTCCCAGCCATATGCCTGGCCAAGACATTAGCCGGAAACGCAATGTCTGGACGCGACACAACTGCCACATACTGGATGCTTCCTACGGCTTGCATAAACCTCTTATGCTCTGTGCCTGTAGCCTTCGCCTGGCTAGGATCTTCCTTCAGACTAAACATTTTTTGCTTTGGTACCAACGGAGTTGGCGCCCGTCTGCACTCACTCATGCCAAATCTCTCTAGCAAGTCCCTGATGCTCTTTCTGTGTGTGATGGTGATAGTGCGAGCAGTTCGATCACGTATGACCTCCATGCCCAGCACATATCCCAGCTCCCCCAGGTCACGACCCTCAAATGCCTCAAGAATCTTTCTGATGGCATCATCCATCTGCTCTCTGTGGCCGAAAATCAGCAGATCATCGACCCACAGAAAAATAAGACAACGTCCTACTTTGCAAATGAACAGTGCAGGGTCACTGGCTGATCTCACAAAACCCATATTCAACAAGAGTTCTGCAAGCGCTTTGTGCCACTCCCTGGCAGCTTGCTTCAGACCATACAACGCCTTTTTCAGACGCCACACCATACTAGACCCATCGTCCAGCACCGGAGGTTGTGCCACATACACTTCCTCCTCCAGAACACCATTCAGGAAAGCACATTTAATGTCTATATGCCTCGTCTCCAGATCCTCTACTGCACAGACTGATAACAGAGCCCTGAAGGTAGCATAACTGCCCACAGGTGCCCATGTCTCAAAGAAATCTACGCCCTCCACTTGCGTAAATCCCCTGGCTACGTATCTGGCCTTGAAACGCTCAATTTCACCCTGTGCTCCTCGCTTGATCTTAAGCACCCACTTGCCTGTCACAGGCTTCACTCCTGTTGGGCACTCAACCAGCTCAAACACATCATGTTCTCTTAAGGAGGTCAGCTCATCGAGCATTGCCGTGATCCACTTCTCACGATGAGCGCCACGCATGGCCTGCTGCACCGTTGGATCATCTACTACGGCCTCGACCCTCTTCCTCACGGTAGCTGCACGCCTGGACTCACTAAGGCTAGCAGTAGGGCCACCGTTTGGATTCACCTTCTGCCCCGTCGTCTTTTCTGCATCAGGAGGCACACTGTCAGCTGCAGCTGACACTCCATCAGAACAGTCACCGACGTCATTCACATCATCATTCATTACTGTGGGGCTCGCAGCATCACTCACATGCTCACGTGCTTCCTCCGGGGAAATGCGCTCAACAGCAGCATCACTCACAATCGCTCCCACAGCATGGACAGCAGGTCTTAAGACTTTGCGAATCAAGTGAAAAGGCTTTGGAACCCATCGAACCCTCACCTCATGTGGCGGATCCTGACGTTCTCCGCTGCCCCTCGCGGCACTTGGTGCTGACTCTCCCCCTGAGCCATCACCTCCTGTCGCTATTCCGCTAGGCACATGCCGTAGCTCGCCTTGCCCCTGGCCCTCAGACCCAGATATATGCCTCGGCTCATCATATCTGTCACGGTCATCACGCCCTGACACCGTGGACCCGCGGTGACTTCGGCCGCCGCCGTGACCGTCAGCTCGCACAGGTGGGGGTGGCTCACTCAGCTCCTTGCCCATCGACCGTTGGACTGGCTCCGCTGAACATGAGTGGGATCTGGACTCAGACTCAGAGTCATCCTCACCTCCATCATTAGACTCAGTATCACTCACTTCCTCATCAGTTGGAAGCGGATGGATATCACAGTCCCCTATGTGCAGCACAGCCCTATCCCTCGTAGGGATCGTCTCTGCAGGCCTAAACTCGTGGTGTAGAGGCCCAGACGGCTGGTTTGCTGCATCATAGTCCCAGTGTGCCACCGCTGCAGCATTGTCAGCCGCTGCATGATCGCAGCGCGCTGCAACCACCGCCTCACTGATCTCTGGTGTGTGCCAGCGCTCATGTCGCGCCAGCAGCTCCGCACCCAACACTCTAGGAGAAAACTCGGGCTCACCCTCAGGTAGCTCGTCTGTCGGTTTGAAACGCCTATGCATCGTTCTTCCTGGTTCCCAGTGTTGATGGCCCAGACCCGGATGCTCCCCCTCAGCCCAATCTACATTTCTGCCCCTCTCTGGCATCATGTGTTCACGACTGGCTGGTGGACGCACTGCCCGCACACTAGTGCTCTTCACCCACTTCTTCATGTTGGGCAAGAACTCAGCTTCCGGCACTACACTGGTGTACTGATCGGGTAGGATCTCAAACTCACCCTGCTCATAGTTCTCTAGCACAACTGGGTCCGCCGTAGCCTCCCCAGCCATGTGAAATCGCTGTGCGAAATCCTTCACTAGAGCAAGTGGAGCAGCCGTGTGCCTGTACATCCGCACTGCTCCCCCATTCCCACGTTTCACGTAAACCCTGTCCATGTGAGGACCTCCACCCGGTCCCATATAGGCACCGAGGATTCCTCGCGCTTCCAGGTGCCTGAAGTGCTCCCTCCTTGGATACACATACATTGGACACCCGAAAGGCTTCACCTGTGCCACCACGAGACGGAAGTCATCTTCTTTGACCTTCCTAAACCATAACAAGTATGGCACAATCTCTCTGACATTCACATTTCTCATGTGCTTTGCCACAAATGCCAATTCTCTCCTGGCAACCAGCGTCTCACACAGCTCATTCAGACTCAGCGCATGCGCTGCAGCCTTCCTGACTCTCAGCTGCTTAGCCCGCTGCTGCGCGTTCGTGGACCATGGCTCAGAGCTGGTGGCAACAAACCTATCCTCCAGCTTCTGCTTTGCCTCCTTCCGCCTCACACCCTCCAGTGCTGTGCTCGGCGTCAGGTTGTGTGCATGGTTCACGCACATGTATGCCTCCGGCCACAGGAATGCAGGCACTGCTGCCTGCAGCAGGCTCGCCCGCACTGACGTGTTCAGCACACCGATCTTTCGTTCTACCAACCCATTTGACTCGTGTTGGGCGGTGTCAGTGAACGTGTGTACTATCCCTCGCCACTCAAGGTACTGAGCCAGCTGACTCGAGCTGAACTCACCTCCTTGGTCCGTGTGCAGCCTCCGCACCCCTACTTCCTTCTCATAGACAATCTGAGTGCGGATGCGTTCTATCAGAAGACATATCATCTCCGCAGCACCGCTTTTTGACTTCAGCGGGATCACATGTGAGTACCTGCTGTACTCATCCACTACTACCAGGACGTAGTTCATTCCTCCTATGCCTACTGGCTTAATCTGTCCAGCCAGATCCGCATGCAGTACTTCTCCAGCATACGAGGCATTCTCTGTCACTTTGCCCCCATGCCGTGCTCTGTCACCACTTCTCTGCTCCGCCACGTGGCAACCATGACACTCAAGCGCTACTCCCGTGGGTTTAGGCAACTTGAGGTCATACAGGTCTGGATTCTCAGTCATCAGTTTGAGAATCCGGTTGCCCGCATGATGAAACGAGAGATGTACCAGAAATGCTGGGTTAAGTCGGTAAGAAGATCTCTGACCAATAGGTACACCATCTACCGCAGCGATTCTCGCCTGCTCACCAACCCATTTCCTATTTCTGTGGAAAAGGTTATTGGCACTGGTCCAGTCTGTCCCTGAATCTACAGGGCGCAGTTCCCATATTGGTCTGCCTGTCCCGCAGTACCAGCTCAATGTGGGGTTATCATCACAATCAACTCCCTGCTCACAGTTGCCCACAAATGTTTGTGCTTGGTCATAAAAACCCGGCATCTCTACTGTGTTAGCCTTGCCTGTGTGCAAGTACACGTTCGACCGCTTCAGCACAGTCGTTGATAGGATATTGATCGGGCTGGCTGGCACCCAGCAGACATGATCCAGCTCAATATCTACAGGCACCAACTCACCCTGTACTGTCACGTACTTCCCCACATTCGCCCTGATAGTGCCCATGCCATATATCTTAAGCCTGCCCTGGTCTAAGGGCTGGCACTCTGTGATATCTGGTGGCTTGATCTCACTGAACATGCTATAGTCGAAGCATATGTTCAGGTCAGACCCGCTATCCACCAGAAAAGTGTATGGCATATTGGGCGACGGCCCATCAGCACAGTCAGCTCGCAGTTCCGCTAGGTCTACCACAGCCACCTGAGGGCTGTCGTGATCCAGCCATGCACAGGACTACGGAGACCGTGCATGGTGGCATACACAGGACTACGGAGACCATGTATGCATGGATGCACGGTGCTGATCCGGAGTGGCTATGGGACGCCATGCACCGATGGCTTACCATATGCACGAGCAATGCATGCTAGATTGCGTGCTGCAGACAATGATTCTGATCGTATCCGTATGAGACGTTTGGTTGAACGCTTATATAGGCTCTACTGATCAAAGTGTAATCACTCTACTCTGCCAAAGACTCACGTGCTATAATCCAAGACTGAGAGCGCACTGTCACAGCGGAGGCCTGTACACCAGCCAGGTATGTGACAGCGCGACCCCCTGCGCATGGCTACGCCATGCTTAGATCCCACAGTGCCTACGGGCTACGGTCTACTGAATTACGACAAGGGCCCCCGCGGCCTCTGCCACGGCCTCGCCCTGCAGCTGCCTGTTTCTGTAGGAACTGCTTGACCTCTGCGGAGAGCAAAGGGCAATCTTTCTGCAGATGGCCAGGCTTCTCACAATTGAAGCACTTGCGCTTATCTGCTCCCCCTGCTCCCACTGCGGCAACCTCTGGGGGTGTACCATGGCGACCACCGTGGCGTCCACCACGATACCCTCGTCCCCCAAATCTCTGCTGACCACCGCGATCATCCCGTGGGAATCGCGATGGGGCAGAATGGCTGCTATTCTGAGCATGCGTCAGCAGCGTGGACACTATCTGCTGCACTGGCAGTTGCTGCAGCATCGGCTGCAGCAGTGCATACTCTCTGTCCACTGCCAGTAGCCTAGAGCGGTACAGCTGATCAGGCACAGCTTCTCCCAGACCCCTCATCTGGTTCACTATACCAACTACCTCGTTGACATGTTTCTCAAGTGGCTTTCCCGCCTGCCTGGCACCACTGAGTTGCTGGTATAGCTTCTGTATTTCTACTTCGACAGAAGGCATGTACTTGGCATGCAGCAATGCCCACATCTCATGGACAAAACTGCAGTCTGACACGAAATCTCTATCCTCCTTTGGCAGTGTTACGAATAGCCAATGCTTGACTGACTCATGAGCCTGGCTATTCTGTGCCAGTGGATCATTTACTAGCAGGCTACTTTCCCCCACCATGTTTGCCCAACTCTCTACCTCTTTCTTGAACACCCGAAAGTGATCATATCTGTGGTTCCATACCGGGAACTTGTGCTTTTCTACTAGCGACTTTCCCGGCATAGACTTAGGCATTACGAGCGACAGTGCGCTCGCGAGAGTTGCAACATCGATCGACCCGGCTGTTGCTGCCGCCCCGGATGACATCGCAGCCTGCGAAGGCTGCGGTATCGGAGGTGGTATCTGCTGCGCTGCCCATGCTGTCTGGGCAACGTGTGGCACTTCCTGCGCTCCGTGCACCGCTGCCTGAGCACCCGCATTCCCCGTAGGATCAGCGTTGCCCGGCATGGCGGCCTGCAGAGGGTTAACACTGAGATACCCGTAGGTCCCAGCGTCTTGTCCTTCCCCGTGGGGCATGGACTGACCCTCCGCGGCCTGCTCGCGGCGCACTGTAGAGCGAGTGCGATGATGCGGAAGGTTAACTGCTCCCTCCACACCGTCAGAACCGATAGACCCTTGGCGAGATGCCATTGAATCGTTTCGGAGTGGTGGTGTCCTGCAACATGACCACCGTATGTCGCAGGAAACGCAGACCCGTAGGCCTCTTTGCGAGACCAGCACACAAGCATAATGCAGCTCCGCCGTAGCATTCTGCATTAGCTTTTCTAGTCTCTCTACGGTCGGCTATACACTAGAGCGGTGTAGCACACTCATCGGAGTGTGCGGCCGTAACCGCAGGTTCCCCCTGGACTCTACCGCATGCTAATAGACATCACAAGAATACCCACAATCATCACCGATACCATGACGTAATTCAGTGGACCGCGGCCTAAGGCCTGTGGGATCCTGAGCATGTCGTCATGCGCAGGGGTTGGTGCTGTCACATACCTTGCTGTCTTAGGTATCTGTCCGTGACAGCTCCTGTACCTTCAGTGGAGGATCAATGCACGTGAGACTTTGGACAGTTGAAGAGAGAGTGATTACACTACGATCTGTAGAGCCTATATAAGCGTTCAATCAACGTCTCATACGGATACGATCAGAATCAATGTCTGCGGCACGCAATCTTGCATGCATTGCTCGTGCATATGGTCAGCCATCGGTGCATGGCTGCCCCATAGCCACTCCGGATCAGCACCGTGCATCCATGCATACATGGTCATCGTAGTCCTGTGTATGCCACCATGCATGGTCACCGTAGTCCTGTGCATGGCTGGATCACGACAGTTGTCTCTCCTGAGCCGGCAGCACCCGTAGTGCCAATCGCAGCGCCTGTAGCCACAGATCCGGCTGCAATGCATGCACCCCTGCCACCAGCAGGGGGGCTGCACTCCACAGAGCATGAATATGTACCACCTGCCACTGAGCCTGCTAACCAGCGATGTTCGATGCGAGATAACCGCGGCGTCCCGCCTCCCCGACTCGGTTTCAACGAGTACACGGGCATGGAGAATGCGGACTGCGTCATGGAGTTGGAGTCCGCGATGGCCTGCATGGCCGTCGTGGATGACGAACCCGACATCGCCCTCCAGCTGCCGCGCATCAACGAAACCCTGCATGCGCCAGCCTTCGCCGCCGCTGCTGCGGCAGAGCAAGCCTCTCCGACAATAGCTGCGCCCGCCCCACTGCCAACAGCCGCGCCGAACTCCATCAAACAGATGCTTGCTTCTCCAGAAAGACCTCACCGGATGCGCGCCATGGACACGGAGGTGGGCAACATAGACGAGCACGGCGCGCAGCGCCTACCTGCGGGTGCTCCTCGCGTTTGCTGCGCACCACGGCCTCGCCGTGTACGCATTCGACATCTCCGCTGCCTACCTCAAAAGCAATCTGCTGGAGACCGTCTACATGCGACAGCCTCCGCTGCACGATGACGGCACTGGCCGCGTCTGGCTTCTGCGCCGCCCGCTGTACGGCCTTCGCCAAGCCGGCAACGCCTGGTGGCGTACCTTCGCCGCCGGCCTCTTCCGCATCGGCTGGCGCCCCTCCTCTGTCGACCTTGCCCTCTACGTCCGCGATGGCGCCGCCCCTGGCGACTCGCGCACCTTCATGCACACGCATGTGGACGGCGGGATCATCATCGCAGAGCGCGGCCGAGGGGACGACCTGATCAAGCCCATTCTGGCCGAGTTCCCTGGGCGGAACCTCGGAGAGAGAGTCGTCGGAGTGGCGACCCACGTCCTCGGCATGGCAGTCGAGCAGGACTTCGACGCTGGGACCATCGCCCTCTCACAAGAGGCGATGGTGGGGGAGGCATTACGGCGTCTCGACCTGGATGGCAGCGCCCCAAGCACCTTGCCTCTCCTCCCGGGGGCACATCTGGTCTCAGATGCGCCCCCTTCTCCCTCATGCACTTGCTGCACGCTACCGCAGCATCGTGGGAACTCTGCTGTACCTGACATGCATGACGCGTCCAGATGTCACGTTCGCAGC
The DNA here is from genome assembly GCA_900538255.1 of Ulva mutabilis. Lineage (NCBI taxonomy): Eukaryota > Viridiplantae > Chlorophyta > Ulvophyceae > Ulvales > Ulvaceae > Ulva > Ulva mutabilis. The sequence continues at coordinate 106,524 of UNSF01000112.1, forward strand.
CACACTGCTGGCACGCAACATGGCGCACCCGTCACAGCCACATCTGGACGCAGCTGAGCGCACCATGCTGTACGTCAAGGGCACAGCCGACACCAGACTTGTGATTGGCATGTCTCCCAAGTTCAGCCCTGCAGGTGTGCCTGATCCGCCGCGAGGCCAGCCGCAGCTGCTCGTCTTCTCGGACTCCGACTGGGCAACCTGTCCAGCCACTCGCCGCAGCATCAGCGGTTTCGTGCTCACCTTCGGGGGAGCACCAGTCATCTGGAGGACTAAGAAGCAGTCATTTGCCGCTAAGTCAACGATGGTGGCGGAGTACGTCGCTGCATCTATGGCGTCAGATGACGCGCTGGCGCTGATCAAGCTGATCCAAGACGACATGAAGACCGAGATCACCCCGGTCCCTCTCCTGTGTGACAATGTTGCTACGACTAAGGTCCTAGTGAACCACATTGAGTCAGCGAAGATGCGATACGTTGCGATCCACTACCACACAGTGCGTGAGCGCATCTACGCTGACCAGTTGCGTGTTTTCAGGTCAGCACGCACCAGCAGCTTGCTGACTGTTTCACCAAGGCACTCAGCTCTCCAAAGCTACTCGAGGCACGATCCAGGCTCTGCCTCTACTCTCCGGTACTAGGCCATCAATATCCCGTAACATCCTCGTGCTAGTGGTACGCAGTTCGTGTGCCTAGAGTGCAGGTTGGGAAGGCTGGGGACTGCAGTGGGCAGCACAGCCGGCACGAGCAAGTCTCGTGTGACGCAGGCTTCCCTGGCATCAGATTTTCCCTGCAGAGATATACGCCGGATGAGACTGAGTGGTTTCTGTTCCCGCCTGCCTGCCACAGGGGGAGTGTTAGGATTCCATGCATTGGTGTGTCAGCCATGCAGCTCTCAGTAGCGGCCGTGGCACAACAGTGTGCCGCGGCACTATATATTCCGCACTACGCAGTGTTGTAACATCCTAATCTGTCAGTCCTCCGTCTGCTCCCGTTTTCGCCGTGTGTCAGCCATGCAGGCCGTGGCACAACAGTGTGCCGCGGCACTATATATTCAGCACTACGCAGTGTTGTAACATCATAACCTGTCAGTCCTCCGTCTGCTCCCGTTTTCGCTGAATACTAGCCACATTGATTATATTCGCATTTGGCACACTCTGATACAGAGAAAGTCTGCTGCACTTACATCAGGGGCATCTGCACTCTCCGCATCTCTCCACAGATGGTGAGGCACTGCAGCGTCACCTCACCATTACCTAACACTGTGACACAATACTTAGTGGACACAGTAGAGCCCCTTTACCATGTACAGACAGATGGTGCAAGATTATAATGGATGCTGTCACGGCAGGGTTTGGTCCAGTTGACTGCATGAATCAGCAGTAAATACTGTTCGCCGCTTGCTTGGTGCTCAGAGTCATGCAATCGAACAGACAATGAAAGAGATTGCACTGGCATCAATCCCTGCCACAAATGTGAAATCGTGACGTTGCTTTCCTTATGCATCCAACCAGCGCACAGCAGCCCGCATCCACACAAATCTAACCCTGCACAGCCTCTCCCGAGCATCCGGCGTCTCGACCCCGGATCCATCGTCCAGCAGCCGAGACCAGAAGACCTCGCCAATCTCCAAGATGTCCACCCCCCAGGAGAACCAGCCCAGCCGCCTCCCATCGACACAGCCGCATCCCACATCACTGAGGACCACCTGCAACGTTTCCTTGGCAACCTTCCCAACTCCTCTGCACCCAGCCTGAGCGGCTGGACGTACGAACACGTCAAATCTGCCGCATCCACCACATACACAGCACTGTGGCGCTCTTCACTAAAACATTGTAAACCGCAAGCTTCGGCCATTGTTGGTGATGGCTGCCTTGCCACCACATGAAGGCCTTGCGAGTTGAGACTAGACTGAAATCGCAACAAGTCGTGGGTTTTTTTACGCACTGCTCCATTGGCATAGCATGTGTGAAAGTGCTGCCATATTCCAGACGCGAATTTGTCCCCGGCAGTGGGCACTAGTGGGCGAATGGCGTTTGATACCAGTGGTCATGACACTGCCAGGGTAGGTATGTACTCTTACATCGAGGGGCTCCGATCCAGTGCACCAGGGTAGGTATGTATTGTCGTGATCCAGCCATGCACAGGACTACGGAGACCATGCATGGTGGCATACACAGGACTACGGAGACCATGTATGCATGGATGCACGGTGCTGATCCGGAGTGGCTATGGGACGCCATGCACCGATGGCTTACCATATGCACGAGCAATGCATGCTAGATTGCGTGCCGCAGACAATGATTCTGATCGTATCCGTATGAGACGTTTGGTTGAACGCTTATATAGGCTCTACTGATCAAAGTGTAATCACTCTACTCTGCCAAAGACTCACGTGCTTTAATCCAACACTGATAGCGCACTGTCACAGCGGAGCCTGTACACCAGCCAGGTATGTGACAGCGCGACCCCCTGCGTATGGCTACGCCATGCTTAGATCCCACAGTGCCTACGGGCTACGGTCTACTGAATTACGACATGGTATCGGTGATGTTTGTGGGTATTCTAGCGATGGTTGTATGCTTGCGATAGAGTCCAGGGGTCTACGGCTACGGCTGAGCGTCCCGATGAGCGATTCACACCGCTCTAGCGTTTAGCTGTAGAGTCCGTAGAGAGACTAGAGTACACAGATGCATAACGCTACGGCTGGACTGCATTCTGTCAGGGTACTGGTCTCGCAGAAAGGCCTACGGGTCTGCGTGTCCTGCGACGCACGAAGGTCGTGTTGCAGGATGCCACCACGCCGAGAAGTCCCAATGGCATCTCGCCAGGGATCTATTGGCTCTGACGGCGAGGATGGAGAAGAAGTTCGTCCTCGCCACCACACACGTTCCACAGCGCGCCGCGAGCAGGCCGCGGAGGACCAGTTCGTGACCTACGGGGAAGAACAGCGCGTTGGGACCTACGGGTATCCCAATGCAGGTCCTCTGCAGGCAGCATTGCCGGGAAATGCTGATCCTACGGGGGAAGCAGGAGCTCAGGCTGCGGCGCAAGGAACACAGCCAGCACATCTCGCAGCGCCAGCTGCGTGGATGACCCAACAGATACCGCCTCCGATACCGCAGCCTTCGCAGGCTGCGATGTCATCAGGAGTACCAGCTACGGCTGGATCTATTGACGTAAGCACGCTAGCGCAAGCGCTGTCGCTTGCCATGCCCAGGCCAGTACCGGGGAAATCTCTAGTAGAGAAGAACAGATTTCCGGTGTGGCACTATAAGACTGATCACTTCCGAATATTTAAGAAGGAGGTAGAGAGCTGGGCAAAGATGGTGGGTGAGAGTAGCCTGCTAGTCAATGATCCGCTTGCTCAGAGCAGCCAGGCTCATGAGCAAGTCATGCACTGGTTGTTCACCACACTGCCAAAGGAGGATAGAGACTTCGTGGCAGACTGTAGTTTCGTCCATGAGGTCTGGTCGTTGCTGCATGCTAAGTATATGCCATCAGTGGAGGTAGAAATACAGAAGCTGTATCACCAGCTCAGCAGTACCCAGCAGGCTGGCAAGCCGCTGGAGAAGCATGTGAATGAGGTGGTGGGCATAGTAAACCAGATGAGAGGACTGGGTGAGACTGTGTCTGATCAGTTGTACAGATCACGGTTGCTGGCAGTAGACAAAGAGTACAGCCTGTTGCAGCCCATGCTGCAGGCCATGCCAGTGCAGCAGATAGTGTCTACGCTGTTGACACATGCCCAGACGAACAGCAAGCAGGGTCCGTCGCGATTCCCACGGGACGATCGCGGTGGACAACAGCGCCATGGGGGACGTGGGTACCGAGGTGGACGCTACGGTGGTCGCCAAGGTTCACCCCCACAGGTAGCAGCTGTGGGAGCAGGGGCAGCAGGGGGAGCAGAAAAGAGGAAATGCTTCAACTGTGATAAGCCTGGACATGTGCAAAAGGATTGTCCATTGCTCTCCGCAGAGGTCAAACAATTCCTGCAGAAGCAAGCAGCTGCAGGGCGAGGCCGTGGCAGAGGCCGCGGTGGCCCTCAGGTAGCTGTAGTTGACCTAGATAAGCTGCGAGCTGACTGTGCTGATGGGCCGTCTCCCAACATGCCGTACACTTTCCTAATAGATAGTGGCTCAGACATAAACATATGCTTTGACTATGATATGTTTTGCGAGATCAAGCCACCAGATATGCCGCAGTGTCAGCCTCTTGACCAGGGCAGGCTAGACATGTATGGTGTGGGCACGATCAGAGCTAATCTGGGAGAGTATGTGAGTGCACAGGGCACTATCACACCAGTAGGCATAGAGTTGACCAACGTCTACTGGGTGCCGGCCAGTCCTATCAACATCCTTTCAACAAAGGAGTTGAAAAAGTCTGAGATATACTTGCATACGGGCAAGCATGCAAACCGGGTAGTGATGCCTGGGTTTCATGACCAGAGCTATGGGTTCCACAGGAACTGTGAGCAGGGTGAGGATGAGGATGGAAAACCTACTCTGACATGGTTCTGTGGGAAAGGCAGGCCGATATGGCAAATGCGACCGGTAGATAGAGGAGCAGTCTGGACAAGTGCGAATAACTTGTTTCATAGGAATGGGAAATGGGTACGTGAGCAGCAGCAAGTTGCTGCGGTGACCGGTGTACCGAATGAACAAGGTTATTCCTTTCAGGTTGATCCATCATTCCTAGTGCATATCGCTTTTCACCATGCTGGCAATCGGGTACTCCAGTTGATGAGAGACAACCCACAACTGTATGACCTGAAGATGCTGAAACCTACGGGGGTAGCGCTTCAGTGTCATGGTTGCCACGTGGCTGAACAGAGAAGCGGCGATAGAGCACAGCACGGGGGCAAGGTGACGGAGAATGCCACCTATGCTGGGGAAGTGTTGCATGCTGATCTAGCAGGGCAGATCAAGCCAGTAGGAATCGGGGGTATGAACTACATCCTGGTAGTGGTGGATGAGTACTCCCGGTACTCCCATGTGATTCCGTTGAAGTCCAAGAGTGGGGCTGCGGAAATGATATGCCTGCTGATTGAGCGAATCCGCACTCAGATCGTGTATGATAGAGAGGTTGGGGTGCGGAGGCTGCACACTGACCAGGGTGGTGAGTTCAGCTCTAACCAGCTGGCTCAGTACCTCGCGTGGCGTGGCATTGAGCACACGTACACTGCCACGGGCCAGCATGAGTCCAATGGAATGGTGGAGAGAAAGATCGGTGTGCTAAACAGGAGTGTGAGGGCAAGCCTGCTGCAAGCAGCTGTGCCTGCATTTCTGTGGCCAGAGGCGTATATGTGTGTGAACCATGCGCATAACCTGACGCCTAGCACAGCTCTAGAGGGTGTTAGGCGGAAGGAGGCCAAGCAGAAACTGGAGGAGAGACATGTGCAGACCAGTCGTGACCCGTGGTCAACGAATGAGGCTGTGAGAGCTGCACAGTTGCAGACGAGGAGGGCTCAGGCTCAGCAGATGAGTCTGCAGGCTCTGGCTGATGAGGGTATGGCCAGGGGCGATGGGAAGTTTGTCGCCCAGTGTGTGAAGAATGTTGATGTCAGACAGATTGTGCCATATCTGTTATGGTTCAGGAATGTGAGTGAGGACACGTTCCATCTGGTGGTGGCCCAGGTGAAGCCTTTCGGGTGTCCGATGTATGTATATGCTCGGAGAGAGGACTTCAGACACCTGGATGAGAGAGGAGTGCTCGGTTTCTACATGGGACCGGGTGCTGGTCCTCACATGGATAGAGCTTACGTGAAGCGAGGGAATGGGGGAGCAGTGCGTATGTATAGGCATACGGCTTCTCCACCAGCTCTGCTGAGAGAGTTCGCGAAACGTTTCCACATGTCGGAGCAAGCTACGGTGGATCCGGTCATGTTGGAGAACTACGAGCTGGGAGAATTCGAGATCATGCCCGATGAGCATACTCGTGTAGTACCTGACGTTGGTTTCTTGCCCAACATGCAGAAATGGTTGAGATCAACTAGTGTTAGGGCAGTGCGACCACCAGCCAGTCGTGATCACATGATGCCAGAGAGGGGCAGAAATGTGGATTGGGCTGAGGGGGAGCATCCAGCGCTGGGGCACACACACTGGGAACCAGGCAGGCAGTTGCATCGGCGCTATGTGCCGGATGATGAGTTGCCTGAGGGTGAGCCGCCGTTTTCACCGCGTGTTTTGGGCTCTGAGTTGATAGCCAGGCATGAGCGGTGGCACACGCCTGAGATCAGTGAGGCAGTGGTGACAGCGCGTTGCGCTTACACGGCCGAGGACTGTGTGAACAGGGTACCACACTGGGAGTATGATGCGGTTCAGCAACCATCCGGTCCGCACAATGCTGAGATGCGACCGAGAGATGTGATCCCTACGCGGGATAGAGCTGTGCTGGATTTGAGTGGCTGCCGCATTGAGCCACAGGGTAGTGAGAATGATGAGTCTGAGGGGGAGGAACAGCCAGAGGCTGCCAGTGACTCGGTTGAGTCATTCTCAGGGGCATCTGAGCCCTCGGAATCTCGGTCTCGATCGCGCTCGCGGTCACCGCAGCGAGTCCAACGGTCGATGGGCAAGGCGCCGAGTGAGCCACCCCCACCTGCGAAATCTGAAGACCACGGGATGTACAACCGATGGCAAGGGTCAGCGGTGTCAGGACGTGCAGTACGCTGGGAGCATGATGAGCCACGGCATATGCCACAGCGTGTTGATAGTCAGGGGCAAGGCAAGCTACGGCATGTGCCTAGTGGAAGAGAGGCAGGCGGAGCTGGCTCAGGGGGAGAGTTAGCACCAAGTGCCGCAGGAGGCAGCGGAGAACATCTGGATCCACCACAAGAGGTGAGGGTTCGATGGGTTCCAAAACCTTTCAAATTGATTCGCAAAACCTTAAGACCTGCTGTCCATGCTGTGGGAGTGAATGAAAGTGAGAATGCTGCTGTTGAGCGCATTTCCCCGGATGATGCACGTGAGCATGATGATGCTGGGAGCTCCACAGTAGTCCATATGGAGAGTGACGTCGGTGATCTGGCGGATGGAGTGTTTGCTACGGCTGACAGTGTGACTCCTGATGCAGAGAACACGACGGGGCAGAAGGTGATTCCGAGCAGTGGCAAGACTGCTAGCCGCAGTGAGTCCCGGTGTGCAGCTGCTGCGAGGAAGAAGGTCAAAGCTGTGCTGGACGATCCAACGGTGAAGCAAGCCATGAGAGGCTGCCATCGTGAGCAGTGGATCATAGCAATGCTTGATGAGTTGACCTCCTTAAGGGAACATGATGTGTTCGAGTTAGTCAGGTGCCCAGCAGGAGTGAAGCCTGTGACAGGCAAGTGGGTACTTAAGATTAAGCGAGGAGCACAGGGTGAGATTGAGCGATTCAAAGCTAGATATGTAGCCAGGGGATTTACGCAAGTAGAGGGCGTAGATTTCTTTGAGACATGGGCACCTGTGGGCAGTTATGCTACCTTCAGGGCTCTGTTGTCTGTCTGTGCTGTAGAGGATCTGGAGACGAGACACATAGACATTAAATGTGCTTTCCTGAATGGTGTTCTGGAGGAGGAAGTGTATGTGGCACAACCTCCTGTACTGGATGATGGGTCTGGTATGGTGTGGCGTCTGAAAAAGGCGTTGTATGGTCTGAAGCAAGCTGCCAGGGAGTGGCATAAAGCGCTTGCAGAGCTCTTGTCGAGAATGGGCTTTGTGAGATCAGCCAGTGACCCCGCACTGTTTATTTGCAAAATAGGACGATGTCTTATTTTCCTATGGGTCGATGATCTGTTGATCTTCGGTCGTAAGGAGCAGATGGATGATGCCATCAGCAGGATCCTTGAGGCATTTGAGGGTCGTGACCTGGGGGAGCTGGGATATGTGCTGGGTATGGAGGTCATACGTGATCGGCTTGCTCGCACTATCACCATAACGCACAGAAAGAACATCAGGGACATGCTGGAAAGGTTCAGTATGAGTGAGTGCAGAAAGGCACCAACGCCGTTGGTACCAAAGCAGAAAGTGTTTAGTCTGAAGGATGATCCTAGCCAGGAGAAGGCTACTGTCGTAGAGCATAAGAGGTTTATGCAAGCCGTAGGAAGCATCCAGTATGTGGCTGCTGTGTCGCGTCCTGATATTTCCTTTCCGGCCAATGTCCTGGCCAGGCATATGGCTGGGAGTGCGAAGTGTCATTGGGCTGCTGTCCAGCATGTACTGAGATACCTGCGAGGGACCATAGATCTTGGCTTGACCTTTAGTGGCTCCAATGAGGGAAGTGAGGTGTTGGAAGCATTTACGGATGCTGACTTCGCCAATGGTGCTTGCTTGAAGAGCGTGTCAGGAGTGATAGTCCGGATGCATGGGAACTGTGTGTTCTGGCGTTCGAAGAGGCAGACTATTGTGGCTGGTGATACGACTGAGGCAGAGCTTATTGCGATGAGCTCAGCAGCCAATGAGGTGATGTGGGCAAAGCAGTTGTGCACTGATCTTGGTTTGTCGGCTGTGAAGCCAACTCTGTGGGGTGACAACAAGAGTGCCAACTTGCTAGCTGTGAACCCCATCTCTAGTGACCGCTCCAAGCACATCAGGGTCAGGGACCTGAGGGTCCGCGAGTTCGTAGAACTCGATGAGTTAACTATCAGCTGGGTTAGCACGGTAGACATGCTAGCTGATATGTTTACGAAAGTGTTGGCGGGACCAGCACTAGCAAAATTTAGAGATAGACTACAGCTTGCGGTAGTACAAGCCTAGTCTAGGGGGAGTGTCGTGATCCAGCCATGCACAGGACTACGGAGACCATGCATGGTGGCATACACAGGACTACGGAGACCATGTATGCATGGATGCACGGTGCTGATCCGGAGTGGCTATGGGACGCCATGCACCGATGGCTTACCATATGCACGAGCAATGCATGCTAGATTGCGTGCCGCAGACAATGATTCTGATCGTATCCGTATGAGACGTTTGGTTGAACGCTTATATAGGCTCTACTGATCAAAGTGTAATCACTCTACTCTGCCAAAGACTCACGTGCTATAATCCAAGACTGAGAGCGCACTGTCACAGCGGAGGCCTGTACACCAGCCAGGTATGTGACAGCGCGACCCCCTGCGCATGGCTACGCCATGCTTAGATCCCACAGTGCCTACGGGCTACGGTCTACTGAATTACAACATGTATGTGTACCTTTGGACTGCCTGAAGGCGTTGACGATCGTTGTCCATAGCTTTCCAGGTACCGAAGAACTGATGTGCTTAGATCCCTCTGATGACAAGAGGTGTGGTTTGGGCTTGACCACGACTGTTGGGGAAGTGTATATGTAACACAGAGTCTACCAGCTTGCCCATCGAAGCGCAACCTGGCGTTGATACTGCCACCTGTTGCCCTCATTGTCCTGAAGTGTCTGCTGCATTCTAAACGTAAAAGTGGCCATGCGATCGCGTGTTCTGAGCATGAGATTTCAGTGCTGTTAACATTGGCACACAACCTGTCGTGAAACCGGGAAGTCAGTGAGCCCTCGATGATGCTCACCAACCACAGCTAGACTGTATACATTCAACGTCCCGGAATCATAACACTGATCATCAACTAGCATGGACTGGTACGTCATGCATTAGCCACTCGCACTATCCACTCAGCACTAGACTAGACAGCTTCTCTCAACACAACCACGTCACAACACCACCTGCAAGCGCCCATGAACACAGTCCCAGCCATAGCATCCGAGAGTGGAACACCTGACGATGGCATGGCTCACTTCAGTCCATCCTTGCAGCTTGAGCTGCCATGTGTTTTGAAATAATAGCGTGCCCTGCGTCAAGGCCCCTGACACGACAATCACCCACCCAAGCGCGCCGTGATGGAGTGCTCGAGCGGGGCCGGCTGGAGTGGGGTCGCTGCTGTTGGGGGGTCGGTGGTGGCCTGGTTTGCTGGGGTCGGCGGTAGTGCGCAGTGTGGCAGGTGGTTGCTGTGTGCGGCTGTGGCGCGGGTGCCGTGGTGGTGGGGTGCGGGAGTGCGGATGCGTGTGAATGCATGGGTGTGGTTGTGTCGGCTGTGTCGGTTCGTTGTGGCTTTTCACCTGAGACAGTTGTTGCGTTTTGCTGTTGTCTGCTTTCGGGAGTTTTGGCCGTCTGCTTTCCTGCTGTTGTAACACGGAGATGAACGTAATAGCCCGGCAGCGAGGGCAACAGAAGGAAAGTAGACGGCCAAAACCCCCGAAAGTAGACACCAGCAAAAAGCAATCACTCTCCCAGGCGAAAAAGCCACAACGAACCGATACAGCCGACACAACCACACCCACGCACCCACACGCACGCGCACTCCCGCACCCCACCACTACGGCACCCGCGCCACAACCGCACACAGCAACAACCACCACCGCACTACTGCCCACCCCAGCAAAACCAGCCACCACCGACCCCCCAACAGCAGCACCCCCACTCCATCCTGCCCCACTGGAGCATTCCATCACGGGCCCCCCGCACATGAGAGCCCGGGGGCGCACGCCCCCCACAGTGCAAGGCGTACCAGCCCTCCCCCTCCGGCCGCCCGACAGGGGCCTCAGGGCGGGGCACGAAGGGCACTGGCAGCGCCGCATCACTCCCCCCACGGTGGCTCGCGGGAAGGCAGGGCGGGCCAGCACGACCAGACGCGGGGCCGGCCTGCGCTGCTGCAGCCGCGGCACCTGGTCCAGCAAGGCGGCCAGCGGCCGCCTATAGCACGTCCGACGGGACATCGTGGCCAGGCGCCACCGCCCGTTCATCTCCGTGTAACCCAAGCGCGCCTTGCCTTGCACGATCACGGAAGCAGCTGCCTTGCACGCAAATGCAGCAGTACTTGATATCCCGCATCGCAAACGCCATTCGATCTTCATCATGTGTGTCGGGGCATGGTGTGAACTACTGTGGGGCGCCCGCAGTCGGGACACATGCGAGCGTCTGTCAGCGACAAGTACAGGACTCCGTGACAGGACTGCTGCGTTCATGTTGACTGACAGCGCAACAGGTCGTGCACAACGAGTCCGACCACACAGCAGCAAATCACATAGTAGAAGGCATTCACCATGGCCGAATGCCGTACGCATCCTTTAAGCTAAAAATGAGAAATTGGATTGTTTAGAGTCCTAGAACTGGTGCCCACAGATGCTGCAAAAACCGATGCTGCAGCATGCTACTGTGTGCTCTGCCCTGCTCTCAGAGCATGTGTAGAGCTGTTCACATTCGTTGTACGACAGTTGGGGCATGTATATGTAGCGGTTGCCGCTGAAGGGACAATCGTCCTAGGACTTGAGATGAAAATACGGACCTGCACTCCGTGTATATTTTGAATTATTTAGAATGTTCACGAGTTGCAATGGCATGTGCGTCCTGTTAAGCAAACCATGGACAATGCTCGACCAGCGGGCGGGGTCCCGCGGGACGCGGCCGTGGGGGGCCCTTCAGGAGCTCTGTGCCGCCATGTTCGTCCTGCCAGGCAACGCCACGCCGCCTCCCACGTTGGCGGTGCCGTCTGTTGGCGCCGACTCAAAACTGTTAATAGTCGCTCAGCGCTCACGTGCAGCGAGAAATTTGCGCAAATTGGCTCTGCTACACCGGTTCGTCTTGTGCAGTCGTGGCCTGCATGAGCTTCTGTTGACATGACTGTGCCTTCGCAAGTCATGGTTCCAGACAGAGTGTCTCTGGCACGAGAAGAGTTTTTTAATCAACCGGATGGCTTTCCATACGGTGAATTCAACCCTGATGATGTGGTGTTACCGCCGGATGATGATCTCGGCGTCCCCAGCGATGATAATGAAGCTGTTGACGAAGGCAAGGACGACGCAGAGACAGGATTCAGCACATCGGTTGGTGATACTTTCATATACTCAGTCCACTATGTGAAGAACTAACCCATACTCTGCAATTGCTATCAGTTACATTTCGGTGCGCGTGATTACAGCGATGGACGGACTACCCGTTGTGCCGGCTGAGAAGTTCGAGAAGCTGAAAACGCTCCTGATGACCCGGTTCAAGGCCCACGGCGAGATCAGAGAGGGTATGCACACATGTTCTTAAAATCATTGACAATATCCTGCTGCTAGTGCTCCTGCGTTGGAGTGGCGATGTGTTTCAGGCTGTTTCTGGATGCCTCAAACTTCTGAAGGCAAAACGAAAGGATATGCCTTCATCGAGTTTTCGAACAGAGAGGTGTGAAACTTTATGATAGTGAAAGCTTCAGTAGTCAATCGCTCAGGTTTGTGTCCTGTGGTGCTTGTTCTGTCACTTATGTTCATTGAGGTGTCCCAGAACTGCCATCCGTAGTGGTGCCATGAAGGAAGCTGCAAAAGCTGTGAAAGAGATGGACAAGTATCGGCTAGACAAGTCGCATCTGGTACGTGTGTACTTGGTGGATGATTTGGATCGGCTTGCACAAGTCCCGCTGCAGTATCAGGAGCCGCCTACTGTTGCATTTGACGCCGAGGTGCTGCTTTTCTTGTGCACCTGTGACAAACTCTTATTATTTCTTATTATGGCTCTTTTCTGCTTATTTGAGGTCGATCGCTGTGCAGAAGCACGATGGGACCATGGCATGGATGATGGACAGGAGAGGTCGTGATCAATTTGTGATGCAGCATGACCGCCATCACAAAGTCTGCTGGAATGATCCCAAAAAGGGCTGTGCTGAATTGTATTTTGCTAAATCAGCACCAACGGAGTGGTCTCCTCTGCCACTGATGTTCTCACCGTTCGGAACTTATGTCTGCTCCTTGCACCCACCGCTTGGTGCTGCTTTGTGGGTGTCCCGAACAAACGAAACGTTTGAAAGAGTTATGCGATTTCCAAGTCCAAATGTTCAGAAAGCTGACTTCTCGGCTCATGAAGAATTTATCACTTTGTACTCGGTTGTTCCGAAACGTGCTGGAGCTCCAGACATAGTAATGTCTGTCTTCGATGTGCGATCTGGGCGCAAACTGCGGTCGCTACAGGTGTGGTCCTCCTGTGATAAAATAGTCAGATCATGTTGTCCTTTTTACCTTCTAGGACATATCCGCTCTGCTTTGTGTTGTGTGGTTTATTTGGCCCTGCTGCTGCTGCTGCTGCTGCCTGTATTCCATATCCATGCCCGGTAGCTTCCCCTGCATGTTTCTTCTCTGAGTTTGTTGTGAAGCCTGTCAGTCCGTGCATTTCTTGCATTGCAGGATGATAATTTCAATCGCGTCGCTGCTATCATATGTTTTGTTGTACGTCATTCTTCGCGCAGTTGCCATATGTAGACAGTTCTGGACATCATGGCAGATATTTGATCTGCAGGAGGACTTATCATCATTGCTGGTTGGCTACATGAAAGTGAATGCCGAACGAATCAACGTTCCCTTCCTGATGTGGAGCCCAGCTAAGCCTGCCTTGCTTGCGCGTCTTGCCTCCAACTCTGTGTATGTGTACAATGGTGCGGATATGACGCTGCTGGACAAGAAACCGGTAGCCTTAGATGGAGTCCAGGATGCTGTGTGGTCTCCAACTGAGAATCTTCTCGCTGTTTACCAGGTGTGCTGCCACTCTTCAATTGGATCTCCTCTCAAACGGCAGGGAGGCAAGCCAGTGTCAGCGTTTGCTTGTGCAATTTGTTTGCACACTAGATATGCGCATGATTTCGAATGGGTCAAATCGAATAACACATCCTGCTGTATGTCCGAGGTTGCATTATGAGCTGTGCAAAATACAGCAGCTTGGTGCGGAGTTCAGAAATGCATATTTTGAGTCAGTTATGTCGAAAAGTTCCTTCGCAAGGCAAATTAGAAGGTCATTAAGCCGAAACAGTACTGCGCTGAATCACCAGTGGCTTGCATGTCCATGATTTTGTTACGATGTCACCGCTGTGGTATGCCGATTCAGACATGCATTGAGACAAGGCGGTCCAGGGTGCTTTGCTGCCTGCAGTGTGAATGCTTTCACTAGTTTCCAATTTTGCATGCTTCATTACCTAGGCATTTCTAGGTTGGTGTCAGGTAAATTTCTGCTCTGTGTTCTTACGGGTATACTTCCACCATCTCGTCTCCAGGCTGACTTTGAGCAGCCTCTCAAATCCTTTGGTGGTGTACACTGCTCTCTAAAAATCAACACTGAAACTGTGCCTGCCTGCATGCGGATTCCCTGTTGCATTAATCTAGTAAAATGTAAGCTTGGTCACGCACCATGCTGCCTGTGGACCAACTGTGTCTAGCAATCAAGCTGATTGGTATGCAGTGTAATGCACTGAAATCTTCTCAGTAAATTGATTGTCGATTCATTGCAACTTGACCATGTCGAATATTCAGATCCGGATATGACATGGTGCTGGGCCAACTTGTTGAAGCCAGTATATAGTCAGCATCCAAGACGAGCGTAGACTCCATTTTGGTGTCACGCACTAAAGGTATTTTCACATAGCATATTGCTAGGGAATACGAAGTAACAGTCGCCCCCACATCAGACCTGTGCTGCGTGGTGTGTATCACAATGTGTTCCTGTGTATCGTCAAATGTGCAAACTTTGATGGCTGAGTCAGTGAAGGACATGGTCACACACATGGTTATAAGCTGACATGCAGTTCAAGGCCCTGTATAGCTAACAACTGTGGCAGCTGCTTTGAGTGCGCAATTCCCCATTGCAAGCCAATGTACAGCTGAGTTGGCGTGAGTTTCTCCTGCATTGTCTGAGCTGTAGTTGCTGGTTCTACTACCCTGATGCTCTGCTGTATGGCAACTGCTATCCAATCCAATTTTGGTAATACTCGTGCTATCAATGAGTGTGTTGGCATGCCACCATGGCAAAGGCATGAGCGGCCTGTATGGACAGCTCCGTCACGCGAAGGTAGCCAACTCTTTGTCAAACCTGCGCAGCCCGCGTCATTGCCATCGTCAGGTGCTGATTTTGTGGCATTGTTTCCACACCAGCTCCCAGCCAATTGTTTGATCCTAAAGTACAATTGCTGTTGGCGTACATCATCATGTCGTCAGCTGTCTGTGCAGGAGGAGCACAACAACCTTCCAGCTCGTGTCAGCATCATCTCTCTGCCAGAGAAGCAGGAGCTGCGGTCTAAGAGCCTTTTCAGTGTGCATGAAGTCCATATGTACTGGCAACAACAAGGCAAATATTTGGCTGTCCATGTATGATTCTCATTCCTCCACATGCATGCAATGCTGCCTTTGCTGGGAATGTCGCCTTGCTCTCCGATTTGTGGTCAATTACAAGTAGTCTCGTTTGGTCTGCATTGAAGGTGATTCACTGTCATTGTTAGATTTCCATTTCTGTCGAGTCACCAGCTTCTGTCTACATTTCTCACAAATTTCTTGGCCTGGTAGCTGTGATGTGCTCTTGGCCTGGTTGCTGTGATTTGCTGGAAACGCTGCAGCACTGGAGTGTGATCCTGTGCGGAGCCACAGGCACTGTAGCAGGTTTTCGTGCGACCCCTGGGTAGCACGAAGGTGCCGCTTGCTTGAGTGCATGGTTTCAATCTAATGCCCGGATGTGTGATGTAATCAGCAAAATTTGCGCGCGCGGGGGGGGGGGGGGGGGGGGTGATGCTTCCCGCCGCAATCAAGTCTTGTCTGCAGCAACACTGCTCTTGAGTATGCGATTCGCGGTGCAATTTATCGGAGAGGGCAGCTTTTTCAGCTCAGTGCGCCAGTCTGTGTGTTGTCATGTACAGGTGTCCAAACACACCAAGTCCCGTAAAACAACATTTGCCACAGTGGAGCTCTTCACTTTAAAGAACAAGACAGAGGTGATCAATGATGTCCTTGAGCTGCCAAGTAAGGGTGACAAAGTTTTGCAAATTGCCTGGGAGCCCAAGGGACACAGATTTGCTGTCATCCATGGGGAGTTAGCGCCGGGCCAAAAACAGAATGTTTCGTTCTACACTATGGTAGACAAGACCATGAAACAGGGCGCCAAGCTGCTTGGAACCATCTCGAACAGGTGATGTCGGCTCGCAACTGCTTGTACTCTGCCATATGTGCGACTGCTTGCACGACTCACTTTGCATCTTGCACTGCGGCTCCACAGGTGCCATGTATGTACATAAGGGCGGAATCATATACGATTTTGAAATCTTAATATACTGTAATATACGCATAAACATATAGTATTCGTTGATAATCGTATATACCACATGATGGCTGAGGCCCTTGGAGCCGTATCTGCCAGCCAATGTGTCAGCTACAGCCGATGTGGCTGCATTGATTCATATTCTGTGTTCTGCACTACAACGGTTGCAGGCCTGGCCTGTGAAGTCAAGTGCACCCGTATGCAGGCAGTGCCACGGTATGCATGCAGCACATATGGACAAAGCTGTGCCACTAAACAGCACAAAGACACATCTGGTGAAGTACAGAAATGCTGTATGATCAAGCGTGACCTTATTAGTGCTGTGTGGTGCGCGGCGATTCTGCCCCACACTTTGGCAACGGTCCGTTTGAACAGTCCTCATTAGGCACCACAGCCGTCCTTCCGCATCAAAGTACAGCTGATAAGCTATGTTAAGCGCACTACATACATATAGTATTTGCTGCACATCAATGTGTGCTTCATACATCGCCCAGCGAACATGACCGCACGCTGATTATCATCACGCATTCGTGCAGCGGTGAGGTGATTGTCAAGCAGCGTGTCGAGCTGTACGTAAAATGTACTAGTACTCTGTCTGACATATACAGTTTGCTGGGCATCGACAATCGTGATGCGTTCTCGTGCAGTCTCCTCCAGAATTCTTGCACTCCCGTCGAGCAGTCCCTCTAGAGCCTTGGACAGAGCCCTCGAGCAGTATGCAAGAACTAGACACACAGTGCACACAGATTTCGTATCTGATATGTTCCGTTCTTCGATTCAGACTGAGCACAGCTGAGCACTCTGTGGCACTAGAGCCCAATTCTTCCGAATGTAGATCTTGCAATGCAATAGCAGCTTTGATGATGAGTGGACAGGCTCTATACGAGAGAAACCTGGTGTTGTCGGATGAAGACGTTGCTGGCTGGCTGAAACCGGAGTCGGCAAAATCAGCACTCGCAAGAGAGCTGTGCCGCCACCTACAGCTGGAAGGCGCTGGCTTTCTGGCCTCAGGGAACAGTGCATTCAAACAGAAGCTTTTTCTTGCTGTCAACAATGTGCTTTGGCCAGTGTGTGCTCGTCTCAAGGACTCGGCTGTTGATGGACTGCTGGAAAATGGCAGTGGCTTCGCCGGGTATATCGTGGCCAGTAACAGTGGCGTGGCTGGCATTGGCAGACAGGCATGGCTTGGCTCAATGCTCAATTAATCTATTTAACAGCAGTCACTGAACGTCTACAGCCTGGCTTGTGTTGTCAGGTGCACACCGACACAGGCAGCGCCACTTGATACATGCATCACACATGCACTATGCTATGGCACCAGACATTACTAAGACACATTTGGTGACATAATATTTTGCTTTATGATACAATGACCTTATGAGTGCTGTGTAGCGATTGCTGCTTCGTTTGGCCAGTTAACATATTTTTAACTCTGAATGTTTTTTTGGATTTTTTTTTGTTAAGGCCTACCCTTCGGGTTAGCGATCCTATGACGCGTCACACAAGGTGCCCAGGAATGGCATGGTACATCAGCTCGACAGCTGAAAATTTTCGTACTATTAGACATCAATGCTTACAATAGACCTTATCAAGCGCGGTGCGAATGTTGTCAGATCTGAATCTGAAACCACTAGCAGCAGGTCCTCGCAAAGCGGTCTAATTGCATCACGTCCTGTCGATTCGCGCCGCACCCGCGGACGCTACGAATGACAAGATGACTTCATATACATATTGTCTGCTCTCGTGTCGAGATCCGGTCCTGTGGCGTGGTTTGTGCTTGTCAGTGTGGTTTTGTCGCACCTAGTATGCTCTCATCTATGTCACCAGGCCGCATCAATGTGCGGGCCCCCAGAGCACTGACTCTCTGCGCTGGGATCATTCTTATGATATGATTAGTCGCTACAAGGAGTCTGGTCGCAGATGCGATCGTCTGACGGTCTGGTAGCCGTATGCCAGCTGACGTTGTGCTGCCTCGTGGGCGTGGTTGACGACAGTCAAGGAGTATGGCGCTTGGAATACTGAATATACTGATTCGGGACTGCACAGTGTGAGCAATGGTATCTGTAATGGACCCTGTATCCTGGGGCTAGCGCGGAGCAGTGCCCGGGCGTCAACACTTGGTCGCTTGAAGGGACGACTTTGGTGCGCGACGACCTGAAACTAGACGCAGGAAATCATGTGATGGAATTGGTGGAAACCGATCGCGTTGCATGCTCTCTGGTATGTTGCGCATACATAGACCTCGACGCAGGACACAACACACTCAGCAGCCCTTCTCCAGTGCTCGTGCATGTCCGCCCCGATTGAGTAACTGGTCGGCCCATATCGTCAGACGGCACCATGCCACAGGTAAGGGCGAGTTTTGTCTGCAGCTGGCGCTCTCATCGGCGTTGGCTGGCAGGGCCTGCGCGAACTCCGATAGACTGCAGTCATCGATAAAGCAGGCGACAAGGAAATACAAACCATCTTACTTATAATAGCATGGCACATGATGTTTTTACGGGCAGGAATGGGCGCATGCGTGCATGGTGACCTATGCAGCGTCCAGGCAGAGTTCCTGTTACCACACAAATCAGCAAAGTTTGAGGATGCCGAGAGGGCAATCCATTCTCGACCTTCATAGGCACCTTTAAACAGTCATGGTTTAACCTGTCACGATTGTTGATGGCGCTTTGACACAACCGTGCATGCTGCGTCAGCCAAAGTGATTCATCGAGCATGAAAAGTTGAACAGGTTGATGCTTCCAGATTAATGTAAACCTGCCACGTGACGCGTGCGACAGCAGAAACAAATATAAAGGATCGAGATCAACATTCACACAAAATCTCAACTCGTTTCATTTGGTATTCGCGCCGTACTTGGACCGTTTCAATTCAGCCGCGCTGACCCGAAGGGTAGGCCTTAAGGCCACCCCCCCCCGCCCCCCCCCCCCCCCCCCCCCCCCGCCCCCCGCAGTTCACAAACTCTCGCAACTGGCAACGTACACAGTGCACAACAGCACCCCGCATGGCTTGAGAAGTTTTATGTGTGCAGATTACGTGACACTGTGCAATCCGTTTCCCGATCAAATACAGAGAATGTCGTTCCGTTGCCCAAATGCGTGCTGCGCTGTGTGACCATTTCGCGTTCACCAGGTTCTGCGCATTGAATGCGGGCCATACACGCAACCCGACCAGATGGAAACGAAGAAAAGTATATTTTGTTGCCGCTGCGACCAGATAAAGGTTTCAAGTTCGGGCATGCCTGCACCAGCTGCGTTTGTCGCTCGAATGGTGTGCTTTGAAGCTGCGGAGAATGTGTGACGCGATCAAATTTCCGATTGTGACTCAATTTAAATTGAGGATGTTTTTCTGTCTGCAAGAAAAAATTCTATCTGCCAACTTATAGCCTTTGAAATGATGCATGCGCGGCAAAATGAAGATCTGTGCTGCCAGGCTAACGAGGCTACAGGTGACTCGGGGGGATGGCCTTAAGAGCATCCAATAAACGCAAATTCCATCATCAAATCAATGCAGCCTTATTTCAAGCGGTACATCGCATGCCAACCTCCCCATGATTCTCTTTGATGATGTTGACACAGAGGACTGACTGAGTGTCTGTACTTGTGTATGCAAGCCTCCCTAGCTCCTGTCCAAGTCTCATACAATACAATCGAAACGAACTACCTCATGATTATCGGTTTCCGATAGGAATTGGATGAGACAACCACAGCGAGAACCAGATCAGGAGCTTTGCTGTTGACTCTCGAAGTGATACTTTACAAACTATGGCCTATCCCCCGGCTTCCTTGTAGCCATGATGCAGATGCCCGTATACATCCTCATTTCACCGTGCGCATGTATCTCAAATGTCTGGAACTTGACAAACATACTGATTAATACTCGCGATTGATACTTACTGGCCTGACCATTGCGCGCGCTGCTTGAATCAATTCGCACTGCAGGTTCGTTGCATGCTCCTCTGACGCCAGAGCTACGACAAACACAGCTGAGCTATTTGTCAGTCCAGGCCAGACTTTCCGCGAGGCATAAACGGATAGTAGGCGGTATGAATCATGCTTTTTGCTAGGCTCGCAGCGGATTTTTGCTGTGTGACATGATGCGCCGTGGGACATGATTAAGGGTGGAATATGTACTGATTCTGAATTCTCAATGTACGGCAATATACGTACACTTGCATCGAGGGGCTCCGAGCCAGTGCACATGCTCTGAATTCTCAATATGCGGCAATATATGTACTCTTACATCGAGGGGCTCTGATCCAGTGCACCAAGCGAATGTACTTCATTCTAGACGCACATGCTACTCAGCAGATGCGAGCCGGCCAGGCAATCACCTGGCACGAACTGCGCACCCGTGAGCCGTGCTACCCTGGACATGGTCTTTCTGATCACAAACCCGTTTCCTTTCACTGCAACATGTGTATAATCGTGTAACGCGTATTCAGCCCAAGGCGCTTGGAGCCGTATTTCCCAGCACACTTGTCAGAACAGACCGTAAGAGAATCGTTAGAAAGCTCTTGTTCTGTAGATCGTCATTATGATCTTTGATTTCATTTCTGATTTGTTTGCTGTCTTGCAAGGCTGAAGTAGCACCCGTGGCCACCTGGCAAATGTGGGTTGAGGGTATGGTACACAAAACAGTTTAAGCAGTTTGATATAGTAAAACGATGGAATCAATAGATAGACCGTTGGAAAGGCAGTGTAATGGCGGTGAAATTGATGTTCAGATCAATTCAGATCACTGCAACTTTCTCAAAAGACTGAAAACTTTTGTCATCTGTGGCCCACCATCACGATCACTCCATAAACCACCACTGGTGAAGGTGAAGGGCAAATTGCCTGTCACGATAGCTTTCACAAGAGAAGCCTCAGCACGGACTGCGGACTTATCTGTCTGTGGCTGTGTTAGCAGAATTTTGTCAAGGCCTTGCTGCTTCACATCTCTGACAGCTGTGGTGGACATATGCTTGGAAGTGACAGTTGCCGAAACATGTTGATTCAACATAAGTACTTGATTACTGCGGCATTCGCCTTGATTGAATGGTAGGTGAGTCTTTCAGATCACATCCCACACACCAGAACAGCACTCGCGAGCTTACCTTGCGTGTACACTGAACCTTTTGTAGGCGTAGGACACGATGACTTGTGAGAAGAATGGAAGTTTGAAGGGTTTTTGATTAAAAACTCCTTGTTGCAAGCAGCACATCGCAGGTCAAACTCGCCATTCTCCTCTTCGATGATGTCGATGCGGTACCACACAGACGACTCATTGTCCATGGTTTGCTGGACATGTGCATCGCGAGCATCCCTAGCTGCTGTCCAAGTCTTACATGATTTTCAATTGAATCGAACTGGCTTCTGATTGCCATCGTTGGTGTTTGCACAAATGTCGGTAGAAACAACCACCAAGGGGACCAGATTGGGAGCTTTGCTGCTGTCACTCCAATTGTTTCACTGTAAATACAAGAGAACCGTGCAACATTGGTCTATTCGGTAGTGTATATGGCCAGCTTCCAGGGCCGCAGGCTCGCGTGACTGCCACAGCCGCAGTGTGGCACGCTTGGCGTTGTGTCTGGTTCGCAGATGACGCAGTATAACACGCGATTCACTGCCAGTGCATGTGGAAATTGTATGTCCGTAGATTGTTTATCGTATACGTGTATTGAGCAAAATATACGAAATATACGGCAACTTTCAATATACATCGTATACGTCGTATATTATACCGTAGACCGTATATTGTATAATATACAGCTTGCCAGCCCTAGACATGATCAAAGCGACTGCTGGCAAAAACACCTTGCACATTTGCGCCCCGGGATGGCAACTTCCACATCGTCTAGCATAACCGCCAGCATATATGCAAAGATCGAGTATTGATCCATCTTCTTGCTTTGTCCGGGGTTGGTGGAAAGACTGTGCACTGCGCATTTTGCAAATGTTGTAATGAGCCCGGGAACCCGGCGGGTAGGCCTTAAAGAGGTGTGCAATGTTTGTCCACTCTGGAGTGTACATGGCCTGATCATGGGCAGCAGACTCGAATGACTATCACAGCTGCTGCACACCATGGTTGTCATTATGTCTTCTTCGCAGGTTACACCACTTGGCAAAGCCAGATTGTGCCCATATCACATATTGTTTATGGTGTATGCACTGTTACATCGAGGGGCTCCGATCCAGTGCACCAAGCGAACATACAACTAGATTCTAGACTCACATGCTACCCAGCAGATGCAAGCCGGCCAGGCGATCACCTGGCACAAACTGCGCACCCGTGAGCCGTGCTACCCTGGACATGGTCTTTCTGATCACAAACCCGTTTCCTTTTACTGTCGCCGCACTGAACTCCCGCAAGGAGTTCTCTTTATGGTGTATGCATATTGGGCCTTATCATGGTAAATACAAAAGAGTACCAGTGTCACGCATCACATCCCCTCAGCCTATCCTTATGTCACGTATTTCCGGGCTCAAAATGGCCTCGTGCAAAACTATCACCTTTGTCACATGTGTTGGTTTTGCCCGTCACACCAGTCTTCACAAGATTGTCGGACATATCACACTTGACATTCCAGAAGATTGTTGGACATATCATACTTGACACAGGAATTTCGTTGTAAGGAGCGAGTGTGCAGGTTGTTTTAGATTGCCGGCGGTGCTGGTAATTGACCAGGTGATGCAGGTGCCTTGCACACGAGGCGTGTGTGCCTGCCTAATGCATTACACAGATGCAAGACCAACAACTTGAAACCATTCACGCTCTGATAATCTGGTACTGTGAGCTCTGAGATGTTCTGTTACACAAGTTCGCCTGTACCTGTTGATTAAGTTGCCAAACAAGTGGCGGTGTCACGCCTGACAGGTTTGGTCCTGGGAATGACCCTCTAGACCAGTTGCAAGATTGTCACACTGAGATATGTTACAGAGGTCGCACTTGACTCAGATGGTACTCTTTTGCATTCACCACTGTACACATGGAATTTTATTTTAATTTGTTAATGCACATCTTATATTTTACTGTATATGGCACGTGACACGATACGGCTTGCCAGCCCTACGTATATGTTTTGTGTGTTGCACAGCGATGAACGCAATAGCCCGGCAGCAAGGGCAACAGCAGGAAAGTAGATGGCCAAAACCCCCCCAAGCAGACAACAGCAACAAGCCACAACTGTCTCAGGTGAAAAGTCACAACGAATTGACACAGCCGACACAACATTCACCCACACGCATGCGCACTCCCGCACCCCACCACCACGGCACCCGCGCTACAACCACACACAGCAACCACCTGCCAAACTGCGCACTACCGCCCACCCCAGCAAACCGGCCACCACCAACCCCCCAACAGCAGCACCCCCACTCCATCCGGCCCCACTCAAGCACTCCATCACGGGCCCCCCGCACATGAGAGCCCGGCGGCTCACGCCCCCCACACATGTTTTGTGTGCAATTGAGAAACTGGTTGATGCTGTAAAAAAGGCATGTGGCACGTCTTCAGACTTAAGTGAGTGACAGCCTCTAGTCCGACCGTTGTCTAGTTGTACAGCTATCATTAGGGACATGCCACATGGGGCCTTTGCAAGTCGAATGTAACGATGCAGCGTTTGAATTGCAGCAAGTGCAATTCTGCAACCGCGAGAGTTTATATTACATTTAATCTAGGAATTTGATGATG
Source organism: Ulva mutabilis (assembly GCA_900538255.1). Classification (NCBI taxonomy): domain Eukaryota; kingdom Viridiplantae; phylum Chlorophyta; class Ulvophyceae; order Ulvales; family Ulvaceae; genus Ulva; species Ulva mutabilis. The sequence continues at coordinate 130,242 of UNSF01000112.1, forward strand.
ATTATTATTATATGAAGCAAGGAAGTGGCATATGTCTTGTCAGCAGCGCGTCGCATTTGACTTGAAGAAAAGGATCTCATGTGGCATGCCTCTTGACATACAGGGCAGTGGCAGTCCGCAGGATGTAATGAAATCCTCATGCTGCCGTAACTGGAAGTATTGTAAGCACCATACGAGCGTGAGTAGACTTCCATGCTCAGTCGCACTCACTATGCATGGTATGTGCAGGAATGTTTCTGAACTGCATTGGTCCCCGGCAGGGCGGAACATTGTGCTTGCTGGACTGGCAAGCACGTCGGGAAGCCTTGAGTTCTTCAATGTTGATGACATGGCGACTTTGCGGCTACAAGCACATTTCATGTGCAACAACGTGCGGTGGGATCAGTCCGGTAGGTATGTGTGTTCTTGGGTTGACGCATCCCGGGACATGGATCACGGTTTTGTGATGTGGTCCTTCACAGGCGAACTCCTGTATCGGTGTGCTTCTTGACAGCCCATACATGATTTCACTATGTTTTCTTAAAAATGCACAAGTATATCTGTGCCTCATTATCATGCAAGTAGTACATCCTATGATTTCTGCTGTGCATATGTGCTGTACCCTGAAATTTTCAGAATTCTCGCATGCAGCGGTGGTCAGTGTAGGAAAATCACTTTATGCTGCACTGGAGGTCAGCCCTTGTGCATCAGCTAGACTTGCTTGCCTCCTGGGCCAATTATATCATTCCGTGCCACCTTCAAATTCAAATGTGCTGGCAGCCACTGTGATGTGTGCCCACAGGGAGAGTCTGGAAGGTTTTTGGAACTTTGCATGGAGACCAAGGCCTCCCAGTCTCTTGCCAGCAGAGAAGGAACGCGATATTGTGAAACATCTCAAGTTCTATGCAAAGAAGTATGAAGAAGACGATGAGTTATTGCTTGCAGCTGCTGGAAGTGAGCAGCTGCAGAGGCGTACAATGCTCCGGACTCAGTGGGAGGAGTGGCACCGATCAAAAGACGAATGGATAAAACTACAAGATGAACATTGCCTCAAGGTATCTGTGATCCCACACTTGAAAATGTCGCCCTTGAACTTCTGGTGGCGTCCGCTGGCATGCAGCTTTGCTTGTGCTGTTGACTGTTAACCGTCCTCACCTATAGAGAGTTGCAAAAGCATCTAAATACATACAGAGTTCTGGCATTGATCAACCATTGCTTATGGATGTTTGGTGTCAGAACAGTAGTCACCCTGTCACATTGTAAAACAGTTCGGTGTGTGGGTGAGGATCTCAGGGCTTGAACAGAGCTGCCTATCATATGTCATCCGGCGCTCAGCCATTGTGAATTTTTTGGTGCATTGCCATGAATCGTGCCTCTGTGTTCTACCACCTAGTGGAACATACATATGTAACGTATCTCATCATATGGCATGAGCGAGTGCAAGATATTTTATTCCAATCCAGGGAGTTTCCTCTAGAGATTAAACGTTATGAGCACTCTGCCATCTATGTGACCAGCCCACCCGTGTGTGTGCCTACAGGATTTCTATTTCAATCTCAGCATGCAGATTCAAATGTGCCTCTGTACTACCCAGACCTCATTTTGATGAACTGCTACCACTTCCTGAGAACACGTTATCAGCGTGGAACATTTGCAGGTGCTAGGTTACACTGTACAAGAGGCGCCCAGTCAAGTAGCAGAGAAAGTGGTTGAACAAGTCATTGATGTGAGAGAAGAGCCGTACACAATGTAAAGCATGTTTGCTCAGATGCAGGATCATGTCTTCGTCCATGGTATTCATCATGACCTCGCACAACTCTGCTACTTCCCGACGCTGGCGAGGTGATTGCCTATCCAAAACAAGATGTGCCTTGCACACACGCTTGAGTCTGTGCTGTGCTAGCATGTCCTCAGGATGGTCTCAAATTCCTTAACATCCTTTGCATCATCTGGCGGGCCTGCTTGGCATGTCGGTTGTCACCTGGTAGGTGAAGATGAAATCCCTCACCACTGCGGATGTTGAGGGGATGCCACGGATCTGATGTTCAAGTCCAAAAATTGCAGCCCAAACTTGTAGTCCCAATGCGCTTTCGTGATGCCGACCCATAAATATGACTCATAGTTCCAATGCCTGGCGAAGCGGGGTGCCCCCAAACAGTGCTGGGGGTGTTCTGTGACCTCCCATCGACCTGTCAAGCAACCCGATTGTGCACCGGGGCTTGCTAGGTTGTCGAACCCGATGCACCAGCATATAGCTCATGCACAAGTGCAGCACCTCAAGCCAAAGGCCCCTCTCGCCACATGCTCCACAATCAGTTGTAACTCTGCATCCTGTGTTCTACCGCCTTGTGGAGCATGCATCTGTAACGCCCACACAATATATCCAGTGCGGCTGGTACCACCATGATTACGTGCATCCAATCCAATGGCATATCATACACGGCGCGTGCTGCCAGCGTGAAGCAATGGGCAAGCTTGGCTGTGACTCTGTTGTTTCCAATAAATGGACACTGGACAGCCGGTAGATCTTGTCGTGATTCAGCCATGCACAGGACTACGGTGACCATGCATGGTGTGGAGGCACGGTGCTGCTCCGGAGTGGCTATGGGTCAGCCATGCACTGATTGCGTTCATCTCCATGTAACACTGATGGCTGACCATATGCACGAGCTATGCATGATGATTGTGTGCAAGCAGACAATGATTCTGAACGTATCCGTATGAGTAGTTTAGAGAACACGTATATAGGGTCTACCGCTAATAATGTAATCACTCTTCTCTGATCTGCCAAGTCTCACGTGCATTCATCCATTGGAGAATGTAGGAGCTGTCACAGGCAGATACCTGTGAACCAGCCACGTATGTGACAGCACCTGCCCCCTGCGCATAGCTACGGCATGCAGGATCCCACAGGCCCTAGGTCGAGATCTCGCTGGTTTACGTCATGGTATCGGTGAATGATTGTGGGTATCCTTGTGATGTCTATACGCTTGCGATAGAGTCCAGGGGAAAGTCTGCCGCTACGGCCAAGCGCCCCGATGAGCGACTCACACCGCTCTAGCGCTTAGCTGACCGTACAGAGGCTAGTATTGACAGGTGCAGAACACTACAGCTGGATTGCATTCTGTTAGCGTGCTGGTCTCGCGGAGAGACCTACGTGTCTGCGTGTCCTGCGACATACACAATGGTCGTGTTGCAGGATGCCACCTCGTCGTGAAGATCCCGTGGCATCACGCCAAGGATCTATCGGTTCTGACGGTGAGGATGGTGAGGATCATAAAGCTTATCATCCGCACCACCGCACGCGCTCCATAGTGCGCCGTGAGCAGGCCGCGGGGTTTCAATTCATGACCTACGGGGAAGGACAGGATGTTTGGACCTACGGATATCCCAATACAGATTCTCTGCAGGCCGCAATGCCGGGACACGCTGATCCTACGGGGGATGCGGTTGCTCAGGCTGCGGCGCAAGGAGCGCAACAAGCAAACCTCGCAGCGCAAGCTGCGTTGGCAGCACAGCAGATACCGCCAACGGTACCATATCATCAGAAGCAGCAGCTACGGCTGGGTCCATTGATGTGACCACTCTCGCACAGGCACTGTCGCTTGCGCTGCCTTAACCCACACCAGGGAAGTCTCTAGCAGAGAAGCACAAAGTTTCCGGTGTGAAACTATAAGAATGATCCTTTGCATGTGTTTAAGAAGGAAGTGGAGAGCTGGGCATAGATGGTGGGGGAAAGTAGTCTGCTGGTGAATGATCCATTGTCCTAGAGCAGCCAATCGCATGAGCTAGTGGAGCACAGGTTCTTCACCACTCTGCCAAAGGAGGACAGAGATTTCACGTAAGCCCTGTCCATATGAGGACCTCCACCCGGTCCCATATAGGCACCCAGGATCAACCTGGAACGAAGATCTCTGACTGATAGGTACACCATCTACTGCAACGACCCTTGCCTGTTCACGAACCCATTTCCCATTTCTATGGAACAGGTTGTTGGCACTGGTCAAATCTGTCCCTGAATCTACAGGGCGCAGTTGCCACATTGGTCTGCCTGTCCCACAATACCACTTCAGAGTGGCGTTGTCCTCTTTATCAACACCCTGATCACAATTGCCCACGAAACTCTGGGCTTGATCATAGAACCCAGGTATGTGTTTGCCTTTCCAGTGTGCAGGTATATTTGCAACTTCTTCAGCACAGTCGTTGAGACGACATTGATCGGGTTGGCTGGCACCAAGTAACCATGATCCAGCTCTATGCCCACTGGCACCAGTTCACCCTTCACTGTCACGTAGTTCCCCACATTTGCTCTGATGGTGCCCATGCCATAGATATCTAGCCTACCCTGATCTAAAGGCTGGCACTGCTGTACGTCTGGTGGCTTTATCTCACTGAACATGCTATAGTCAAAGCCAAATTCAGGTCAGAACCACTGTCCACCAAGGACGTGTATGGCATGTTCGGGGAAGGCCCGTCTGCGCTGTCAGCTCGCAGTTTCTCCAGACCCACCACAGCAACCTCACGGCCACCGCAGCCACGGCCTGGACCTTGCCCCTCAGCAGCTTGCTTCTGCAGATATGCGTTGACTTCTGCTGAGAGCAGGGGACAATCCCTAGCCAGATAGCCGGGCTTCTTGCAGTTATAGCATGCTCGCTTGTCTGCCACCCCTACTGCCGCTGCAGCAACCTGTGGGGGTGTACCTTGGCGACCACCGCGACGTCCACCACGATACCCTTGTCCCCCATAACGCTGCTGACCACCGCGATCATACCGTGGGAACCGCGATGGAGCCAGTTGGCTGTTAGTCTGAGCATTTGTTCGCAGCGTGGACACTATCTGCTGCACTGGCAGTTGCTGCAGCATCGGCTGCAACAGGGCATACTCCTTGTCCAATGGGCGAGCATGTTATGCATTGGGCGAGCATGTTATGGCTGATGTGACCATCGTACACACGGGTGTGAAGCATGTGTATCCCATGGCGGCTTACACGCCTGGCCATACGGCCAAGCTTGCTGAGCAGGGCAAGGAGCGTTATTGGCTGGCGTTTGTGGACGCTCCACAGTATGAGTTCTTTCCTTTTGCGGTGGAGTCGTATGGGCGCTGGGCCAGAAAGCGATTGAGTATGTGAAAAGGCTTGGAGACACCGCTGCCATGTCGGGACGGATCTCCAAGTCGGTGTTTGTCATGAACACGTACAAGAAGTTGTCTTGTGCGTTGCAGAGAGGGAATGCCAACATGTATGCTCAGTTGCTGTCGGCCATTGCGCGTGTGACCGGCAAGCACTTCATGCTGGGCCTGGACGTGCCGGTGGAGCAGTTCTGAGTGTGTTGTGAGCCGTGCTGTGAGCAACACTGGAGAATAGCGTGCGAGAATGTGCAAAGCAGAAGCTGCTGTGTTTCTGTCTGTGTACGGCGCTCGGCCATGGTGAATGTTTTTTGGTGCATTGCCATGGATTGTGCCTCTGTGTTCTACCTGTTGTAATTGAGTGGACCGTGGCATAAGGCCTGTGGGATCCTGAGCATGTCATAGCCATGCGCAGGGGACTGGTGCTGTCACATACCTTGCTGTCTAGGTATCTGTCCGTGACAGCGCCTCTTTCTTCAGTGGAGGATGAATACACGTGAGACTTGGACAGACGAGAAGAGTGATTACACTATGATCAGTAGAGCCTATATAAGCGTTCAATCAACGTCTCATACGGATATGATCAGAATCATTGTCTGCTGGCACGCAATCTGCATGCATTGCTCGTGCATATGGTCAGCCATTGGTGCATGGCTGCCCCATAGTCACTCCGGATCAGCACCGTGCATCCACGCATACATGGTCACCATAGTCCTGTGTATGCCACCATGCATGCTCACCGTAGTCCTGTGCATTGCTGGATTACGACACTACCACCTTGTGGAGCATACATCTGTAACGTATCTCGTTACTGCCAGCATCCTCGAGCGGTACAGCTGGTCAGGCACAGACTCCCCCAGACCCCTCATCTGGTTGACTTTACCCACTACTTCGTTGACATGCTTCTCAAGTGGCTTTCCTGCTTGTCTAGCACTACTGAGCTGTTGGTATAGCTTCCGTATCTCAACCTCGACAAAGGGCATGTACTTGGCATGCAGTAACGACCACACCTCATGGGGACACTGCAGTCTGATGCAAAATCTCTATCCTCCTTTGGCAACGTAGTGAATATCCAATGTTTGACTTGTTCGTGAGGCTGGCTTTCCTGAGCTAGCGGGTCATTCACCAGCAAGCTACTCTCGCCTACCATGTCTGCCCAACTCTCTACCTCTTTCTTGGACACCCGAAAGTGATCACATGTATGATTCCACACCGGGAATTTATGTCTCTGAACTAGACACTTTCCCGGCGCAGACTTAGGCATAGCAAGCGACAGCGCGCTTGCGAGAGTTGCCACATCTATCGTACCGGCTGTTGCTGCCGCTCCGGTTGACATTGCAGCCTGCGAAGGCTGTTGTATCCGAGGTGGCACTTGCTGCGCTGCCCATACTGCTGGGGTAATATGTGGCAAGTTCTGCGCTCCGTGCGCCGCTGCCTGAGCACCCGCATTCCCCGTAGGATCAGCGTTACCCGGCATGGCGGCCTGCAGAGGGTTTACAGTGAGATACCCGTAGGTCCCAGCGTCTTGTCCTTCCCTGTGGGGCATGAACTTCCCCCTTCGCGGCTTGCTCGCGGCGCACTGTGCAACGCGTGCAATGGTGCGGAAGATTAGCTTGATGCTCTCCTCCCTCTACACCGTCAGAACCGATAGATCCTTGGCGAGATGCCATTGAATCGTCTCGGCGTGGCGGTATCCTGCAACATGACCATCGTATGTCGCAGGAAACGCAGACCCGTGTGCCTCTGCAAAATCAGCACACAAGCATAATGCAGCTCCGCCATAGCATTCTGCATTAGCTGTATCTAATCTCTCAGCTAGACGCTAGAGCGGTGTGAAACGCTCGACGGCACGCGTAGCCGTAACCGCAGATTCCCCCTGGACTCTATCGCAAGCGAATAGACATCACAGAAATACCCACAATCATCACCGATACCATGTTGTAATCCAGTGGACCTTGGCCTAGGGCCTTTGGGATCCCGTGCATGCCGCAGCCATGCGCAGGGTTTGGTGCTGTCACATACCTTCCTGGTCTACAGGTATCTGCCCGTGACTGCACCCGTTGTCTTCAGTGGAGGCAAATACACGTGAGACTTAGACAGTAAGAACAGTGATTACGTTACGATCCGTAGAGCCTATATAAGCGGACTCGTATAAGCGGATCTCATACGGATACGAGCAGAAACAATGTCTGCTTGCATGTGGTGAGCCATCGGTGCATGGCCTCCCCACAGCCACTCCGGATCAGCACCGTATATCCACTCCATGCATGGTCACCGTAGTCCCGTGCATGTCTGGATCACAACAGGCCCTAGGCCAAGGTCCACTGAATTACAACACTGGTTGCCGCAGCAGCCACACATGGTCACAGTGCACCACACAGGCCGCATGCATGCTCAGTGCAAGGCGCATGTATGCTCAGTGCATGACATGCATGCATGTAGCACCCTGTGGCGGTCGCCGGATCTGCTCAGCGCCGTCATACGCTGACCCGCTCTGCTCCGCACTCAAGCCGCGCTTAGGTAGGCTGCGCACTGCTGTTGACCGGGTTTGTTGGGCAACAAAACATTCTGTTAAGCAGTTATCAATTGATCTTCCATTCAATTCAAGTGCAACAGTACTCCTGGTGTTTGCTAGAGATGTGGTTGAAGTTTTTGAGCGACAGTCTGAGGACAGACTGAGCGAAGAGGTCGTTGTTGAGGAAGTGTGAAGGGAGCATGAGCGAAGAAATATAGAATACAGAGAAGCACAGGTCCATAGAGTACCTTGTGCAAGTGAGAGATTCAAGACAAGACTCAAGGCACCCGGCCCATTACCATTGAGGTCCATGGCGAGACAAGTTCAAGTACGAGATTCACGCAAGAGACGTGAATTATTAGAGGACCAATGACTAGCATTGCGATCGCTCTCCCTGTGGCTACAGCATCGCTAGTTCAACCCCATTTTTAGGACCTTTTATACCTGGCCTTAAGCCCACATACATGCCCTAGGCTCATACAACTGCCTTAGACATTCCTTTGGAAGCACTCTGGTTCAAGGTCTTTGTAACATCATGACAATTCTCAACAGTTTGTCATTTCAGTGAATGACAGTTTGTAATTTCAGTGAAGCCAACTCTGTGGGGTGAGAACAACAGTGCCAACCTGGTAGCTGTAAACCCCATCTCTAGTGACCGCTCCAAGCACATCAGGGTGAGGGACCTAAGGGTTCGAGAGTTCGTAGAACTTGATGAGTTGACTATCAGCTGCGTTAGCACGGTAGACATGCTTGCTGATATCTTCACAAAGGTGTTGGCAGCACCAAGACTGGCAACGTTCAGAGATAGACTGCAGCTTGCAGCAGTACAAGCTTAGTCTGGGGGGAGTGTCGTGATCCAGCAATGCACAGGACTACGGTGACCATGCATGGTGTGCAGGCACGGTGCTCATCCAGAGTGGCTATTGGGCAGCCATGCACCGATGGCTGACCATATGCACGAGCAATGCATGCTGATTGTGTGCAAGCAGACAATGATTCTGATCGTATCCGTATGAGTCGTTTAGAGAACACTTATATAGGCTCTACCGATAGTAGTGTAATCACGCTTCTTTCTGTCAAATCTCACGTGTGTTCCATCCATCAGACACTGGCGCTATCACGGCAAAGACCTGTCCACCAGCAAGGTGTGTAACAGCACCTACCCCTGCGCATAGCTACGGCATGCACACCGTTAGGTCTGTGATGCCAATGCGCCAACGGCGCAAATTTCCTTTTGGCACCAAAAAAAAATCGGGGGATTCCCCTTTTCTATCAAGGCCTGCAATGGGACACCCCTTTTTCAGTTTGAGAAACGGGCCGGGAATCCCGGTTGGTCGAGAGGTGCCTGTTGAGGCCTGATTGTCACAGGTGTCGGTAACCAGAGTAAGATACTTGCCCGGGTCTGGGAGCACCAGCCCAGGAGAATGCCAAGGCAGCTTTTATGGCCGAATAGCAGCGTCACAGTCGGCAGACCACCAGTGTTTAAGACGCATCGCGATATCCGGAGTGTCTTCTGAACTAATCCGGCGGCGGTGTCCGACACCATCTCGCTCTTGCTTCGAGAGGCCCTTGAGCAAGTCAGGCACAGGTGCGACAGTAAGAGCGAAACCCCGGATGAGTTTGGTGGATGTAGGAAGCGAGGCTGAGGAACTGGCGCCCTTCATTGGCACCAGTCGGTAGAGGCCAGTCCGAGATGGTCTGAATTATAGATGGGTCCAGCTTCATGCCTCAAACCAAGTCCAGTGACCCATGTGTTTGAGTTCCGTTTTGAAGGACTCCCGCTTTTTGCATTTAGCGAATAGCTTGTTTGCCCTAAGTATCTGTTTGAGATCGGCCGAGAACCATTTCCGGTTGCTGGAAGTGCTTCTTTTCTCAACGCGACAGTATCAGGACATCGTCATGATAGACACGGCCGTGCACGGACGCATTTGCCAAAGACTCAGTTCATCGCATGTCAGAAAACGGAGGGGACATTGGTCAAAACGAAGGGCAGCACACACCACCCGAATTTGCCGAAGTGGGTGTATAACGCTGGTGTAGGCACCTCTGACGTCTTTGGCATGAGTTGGTGGTAGCCAGCAGCAAGGTCGAGCGTTCTGAAATGCGTAGCACGGTTCAGGTTATCAATGAAGTCGTCAATGCGGGGCATTGGAAACTTGTTCTTGCCGGCGATCTTGATCAGGCCATGATAGTTGATGCACATGCGCAAGGACCGTATGGTAAAACAGCGCAGGTGCGCCATATGCGGGGCTGGATTGCTCGATCCAGCCATTTTCCAGAGCCTCTGTGTTTTAGAAGTGGTCATGATGTCAAGTGTGCAGTTTTCAGCCTGTTCTGCGCCTAAACGAGTGTGTACTTTGGGTGTGCAGTACGCGGAGACAGCGCCTAAACGGGTGCATACGTCTCCAGTTACCTCGGTATGGGTGGCTAGCGTCCTGGTGCCTTGGTATGGTCGGGCTACTGCAAGTTGCAATCAGGTGGCCGCGGCGACGACGGCAGATCAGAGTCTAGCCCACGCCTCAGCGCTCAACTATTTGCAAGTAGATGGTTGAATCTCATCGCTGCTAGCCACCGCTAGCGCCACGGGTACTGGACTGCCCATGTGCACGCATTGCCGAGCGACACCGACACAAGACAACGCTGTGGGCCCGGTGGCCACTGGTCCGCCGCAGCGCCTGCCCGAGGGTCGCCGGGGCCGCACGGCCGCGGCTTGCGCCCGGCCGCTACCCCCCCGCTCGCAGCGCGTCCCGGAACAGGGTGGTCTGCTTGTGATGTTGCCCTGTGATACCATTTTGGCCGATGTGTGCGTGACCTGTCCGGTGGCCCCCTCCCGGGTCGTCGCCGCGGCAAACACGCCAGGCGCTGCCGCCCAGCTGATGGACGAGACAAGTATGGCCGCTCCGGCACTGGCGCGTGTCGCTTTGTGTCCCTGTCGCATGAGACGTTTGGCCATGTGGGCATGGGTGCGTTCGCCTTCCTAAATAAGATCGCTGACTTCGCTGCGGCTTCGGGGGCCGTGTCCAGGCGAGCGTTCTTGCAGAATGCCATGTCCAAACTCTCCACCACTCTGTGCCGTGGTGTGATGCGCCAGGTCCTCGCTGCGGCTATGCTGCACATGCGGCTGGCGGGCCGGGCGGTGGTGTCTGGTCACGCTGTCCCGTCGGACGTGCTATAGGCGGCCGCTGGCCGCCTTGATGCACTGGGTGCCGCGGTTGCAGCGGCGCAGGCCAGCCCCGCGTCTGGTCGTGCTGGCCCGCCCTGCCTTTCCGTGAGCTGCCGCGGGGAGAGCGATGCGGCGCCGCCGGTGCCCTTCATGCCCCACCCTCAGGCCCCTGCCGGGCGGCCGGAGGGGGAGGGCTGGTACGTCCTGCACTGTGGGGGGCGTGAGCCCCCGGGCTCTCATGTGCGGGGGGCCCGTGATGGAGTGCTCGAGCGGGGCCGGATGGAGTGGGGGTGCTGCTGTTGGGGGGTCGGTGGTGGCCGGTTTTGCTGGGGTGGGCGGTAGTGCGCAGTTTGGCAGGTGGTTGTTGTGTGCGGTTGTGGCGTGTTTGCCGTGGTGGTGGGGTGCGGGAGTGCGCATGCATGTGGGTGCGTGGGTGTGGTTGTGTCGGCTGTGTCGGTTCGTTGTGGCTTTTCACCTGAGACAGTTGTTGCTTGTTGCTGCTGTCTGCTTTCGGGGGTTTTGGCCGTCTACTTTCCTGCTGTTGCCCTCGCTGCCGGGCTATTGCGTTCATCTCCGTGTAACACAAGACAACGCACACGTGGCCGCTATATTGTCATGTTATTAACGGTACCTTGACCAGGCCTAATCATCATGTATCGTATCGGCCCACCGCGCGCGGTTGTGCCTGTGCGCGATCGGCCAAATGCATGCGAAATCGCACCCCTCATCCACGCGTGGCCACGTGGAACCTTGCGAGGCCTCGACCTACGGTGTATTTGCGCCGAAACCACTGCCAAAAAGTATCGCCCTTTCGAATACACGAGACACAGGTGCACAACCAATGTCATTGCAGCAAGCTTTCCGTCGTGCAGCGCAACATTTATTATGCGCAGAAACCAAGATTGGAGCGACTGTGGGCTAACGTCGCTCGTGAATGCAGTCATCGGCCTGAGTGTGCTACCGCCCGATGCCAGAGCCATCTCCGAGTCACATCCGTTTACAGAGGCCGAATCCAGTTATATCTTACCGAATTCCGCCGTTTCTTTATCTGAACCGTCCGCCCTGGCGCCGTCGCTGCATTGAACGCGGATGGGCAACAGCGTTTCCAGGAGAAGCCGAAGGCAGCTCCGCCACGGCCAGGACACACCTGAGCAGAGACGTCAAGAAGGCTCAAACAATGTACGTGACCATGTCGGCAATGCCTCGTCGCTATTCATCGCAGATGACCATGTCGAAGCAGCTGTGCGCGCTGTGAGACGCGCACAAAATTCACCATAGCGTTTCAACATACCAAACAAATGAACATGCACTTGAATTTGCGGCAGACAACAACAGGCGCTGTTGAACACGGGTCGGAAGAACGTTCATCGCTTGCTCACCTGCGATTGGCGCGGTTGGGCAACGTGGTCCTCCTGGCGTACGCCGATGTTATGTACAATTGTTGCTGCAGGTCCTGGCTTCCTCCGGTGGGACGGCTTCGACATCGCAGTATGCGCCTGCCCCTGTTCATCTTGGACAAGCGGGCCATCCCACGGGACTCTCCACACCGCCTACGACTAAGCAGACAAATCTGCATCAGACAACAACTGTCAGGAACCTTGTGAACTTGAAAAAATCGAGCCTGTGTTTGACACCGCGAAAGGATGACGCGAGCGTGCTGGACATCACCTTTGCCGTGGACGCGGTGCAAGAGTGCACGTGCGAATTTCTCTCTATGCTCGGATTTGCACGGAGATGTTATTGCACCCGCAGCAGCGGCAGTGCCCTTCGCTTGGCATACTCGTGCGCGCATAGGTAGTAAGAACGATGGCCAATCCCCCACTGCTGCTTTGCAGCGTTAGTATATTTCTTGTTGGGAAAGAAGATCGCAAAACTGGGCAGATCACAGCAAAGCAGCTCATTTGTGACAACGTCAGGTGTCCCGTTGGGGTGCGATTCCCGCTTCATTTCACTGGTGATGGCTACTGTGTGGGGATCAATTCATCGCATGCCTGGTGCAGATGAATGTCAAATTCCCCTTTCCAGAGCTATCTTCCGAGAATTCTTGCATCCGAACCGACATGGCGTCTTCAGAGCAGCTCCGCTCTGCTGATGTTTCCACATTCCAGTATCCGCTGTTCATTCGGCTGGAGACTCTAGCTGACAAGGCAGCAGCCGCCCAACACGATCTTTCAGAACGCATTGCAGGAGCACCTCTGACACCTTGGATACAGTGTCAGACAACTTGCGCCGTTCTGGGACAGCCCGGTGAGAGTGAAGAGGAGTCCTGTAAGGTAGTCCGACAGCGCATATGGGTGCATGAGCTATTCTACGACCTGCAGGTGTGATACTTGATAGCCTTGTGGTCCTGCGTGCATCGGGCATGCTGCATGCACTGGTTGGAGACCCATTCACATTGTGTGCTCTTTGCCGCTCTGCGGTTGCTTCTCAACATCTGTTACAAGCACACTCGCGCTGACATCTCGCGTGAAGTGTGCGCTCGTGCTGTTATCTTATGATAGCGCCAGTGCGTTTGGTTTGCTGCCCTACACTCACTGCTGTCTGTGTTATGTGCTTCAATTGTCTACTGTTACTGCTGAGCTTGCTGAGCCAACCTCACGTTAACCGTAAGGGTTGAGTCGACTGAACTTCAAGAACAGACCAGGCTTAAGCTATGATGCGGTGCAGTCCATTGACCTCGCAACAAAGCTGCCCCCCATGGGAGCTATTGGTGCACACTGAGCGAGCAATATTACATGCATCAACTTTAAAACCATCTACAACAGACAGACTTTCGCCTGTTGCTTTTCATGAATATCATGATCACCTGGAAATGTACTTCGACCTGATTCAGTGACGAGCATCGCTAGAGCATCGATGCAACACCTGGGCCATGTTGGGTTGTGTAATGTGCCGCGTGTGGAATCTGCATTGGCACTGTGAAGGCAATCGGTCACGTTTGCATGGTGAGATCTGCTACCGTATGTCAATGGATGGTGAGCATGCATAATCACATTTAACATATGTCATGTCCTTTGTCGACTCCTGTTCTGCTGTGTACCAGCGACACCATCATGGAACGGTTGTGCACAGAAGATGCCTGGATCTGTGAGAACTCCAAAGCGGGAGGTAGACCTGCCGATACTTGGAGACCAATGCCAATGCAGTGCTATGTTGATTTGGCAAGGTTGCTCCTGTTGATGCATGGTGATACCTTTTCATGGTACTGAACACTTGGTCACTGGCATGCATTGCTTGTCATGATCAGGGCGCCATGCATTCTTCTCCTGATCAGGTTCTAGATCGTGCTGCATTTCTGAAGTGATGCAAGGTGGTACTTGCTGCAATTCAATACATCGCGTGCCCGTTGAATATGTTGAGTCATTGCACTTGACTATGCAGGAAATTTATGGGATAACTGAAGCTAATCAAGCTGCAATTGGCGAGGGTGACTTTTCAGCTGACTGTGTTGTCTGCTTGACAAATCGCAAGAATACAACCGTACTCCCTTGTAGACATTTCTGCATGTGCAACGAGTGTGCAAAAGCATTACTGAGGCGTACTCGAACGTGCCCCATGTGCCGTCTGCCCATCTCGAGTGTTTTACAGATCCAGATCCAGCAGGGAAGTGGGTAGTCATGGATTGTACCCAAAGCAGGTCGTTCGCAGGCACTGGCGTGCGCCATGATGATGTCCGATTGCATCAGTTGTCGCCGCAGTTGCTGGTGATCAAAGAAGGCTGAATGATTGTCTGCCATATGTTGACAGCTGTATTCAGGTACTAATTGCATGTCTACCAATGTATTTCATATCTCAAAAGTGATTTGTAGCTGTGTGTCTTGCATCAAGCAGAATGATGCTTGTTGCAATATCTGTAAAGCATCAGCTTGTCAGTCTATCTGCACCACAGTGACGCTGCTGAGCTGAATAACTACAGAAAGGTTGTGACCGGGTCATACATGTAGCACAAGCATAAAGGTATTGTCAAAGAATGTGTACGCTACGTGGCATGCCAGCAATCATGTGGCTGCAGAAGACATTCGCTTTGCCGCCATGCTGACTGCTTGTCCACAGGAAGATAAGCCTGGAAAGTAAGCATGGGTCTACCGTTCACCTGAACTGACTGGCCTGATGCTCTAACAGCTGTCACTCCCCAGGGAGACGGGTGGGAGATTGGTGACACTTTGTGGCGCTGCGGCTGTGGACAAATGCACCAGTACCCTAGCCTAGCCATACCAGCGCACAGCATTGTAAATCTCTGAACGTCTTGCTTGGAATCTTGCTCACTCACATCTGTGCCTTCGATCGCTGCTTCGTCAACCTCTGGGATTCCATCCTTGACTCAAATTGCGGATTATAGACCTTGCTGGAGTCGGTGCTGGAGGCAGATACGGTCATTAGTGTGGCAGAGCAGGAGGAAAGCGAGGATGACGTGGTCTTGCCTGGGCTGCTTTCACCCGCATGGTGGGTGTGCACGATTCTTTGCTTTACAGGCCTTGTCTGTGAATGACAGTTTGAAATGCAGAAGTAGAACACGACATAGACAACAGCAGCGAATGCAAGCTACGCCTAGCAGTTCAGATGTTGTTGTACAGTCTGCTGTTAGTAGTCGCATGTGCTCCCTGGGCCCTTTGCACGAGTGCTGCACTCATGTTGAGCTCTCAGACGCCCCTGTCACCACCGGCGTGGCGCCATGGCCACCCACTGCGATCCATTGCACCATTTGCTGTGTCCTCGAAGTGAAGTAATCCAGGCATGAATTGGTAGCGACATGACATAGCTCCGCCTCCATGCAGCGCTGCGAGAATCGACTCCTCCGTCCTGTCGTTCCAACGCAGCCTTCACACCTTGGTGAGCAGTAGGGGGCCGCTCACTCACTCACTCCCGTAGGACGACCACTGCTGTCGCACACTCCAGAAACATCCCTAACCGAGTGTGAGACCACCATAGGAATATTTGACGCTTATTGTTGGTGCTTTGGGAATTGCTGCGGGCTCATTGTTCAAGTCTGGGGATGTGGTAAGCTTGTGCCACTGAGATACGTTACAGATGTGGTACAGATGTGGTAAGCTTGTGCCAAAGTGGCCAAAGTTTTGGGGAAACGATACAATGTTTCTCAAACCCTTTCAGGGCACTGCACAAGGTCTCAATCAAGCCCGCGCGGCCGCGCCCCTCCACGCTAGACTGGTTAGTCGGGCGCTGCTGCCGGGCCTTCCTGTGCCGGCGCTGACAGGCCATCACGCATAGGCTTGGGCCTCCCCCCCTCCCCCTCCACCTCCACCCATTTCGCCCTGCAGGCCCCCCCACCCCCCCCCCCCCCCCGCACCCGTCCCCCCTCCTCCCAGCGCACCTCCGCCGTTTCTACTCTGCCCCCCTTCCCGGTCACCGCTCGTGCTGCCGGGCTGGCTGCGGCTGCAGCTCCTGGGACCGGTGCCTCGCGGCCTCGGAGATGGCCATAGCGCATGCCGGCGCGCCCGTGTAGACTGCTAGTGTCGAGTCGGCGCTCGCCGGTGGGCCCGGCGCATGCTGACTGTGTTTGGTGTGCGCGTGGGCTGCGTGGTACTGCGTGGTGTGTAAGTGTCTGCTTTCGAGCCGGCGCTAGTTCGTTCTGGTATTTGCTCGTTCGGAGAGTGGCCTTGGTGCTTGCGGTGGCCGGTCTGTCTGTTTGCTTGTTGCCTGGTCTGTTGCCTCGGGGCTGCTGAGTCCTAGATCTATCACTGTGTAACACAAGGTCTCAATCTACCTACAGCATTCCCAAACTCGCCCAAAGGCCACATGAATGACCTGGTTCCGATACGAGCGCATATCGAGCAGTGTACCCGCCCGCCTACCCATTCATGTTGAGCAAGAGCACTGATAATAGTAATAGTGTTCTAAGAAACCCAAGGCGAGGCGGCTTGATTGTTGCTTTCAACAGATTCAGGCGGTTGTTAAGCAACTGGTGCGGCAGCATGCGGAGCCTACGCATGTTATTCACTTTGCGGGTACAAACTAGATATCGTCTTCCCCCGTATATCCGGTTCTCTCTGACCTCTAGCTTTGGGTCGGATTGACCCGGGAACCGATTCAACGAGCATCGCAAAAACCGGTCGGCCGGTCCACAGCAGGTGGCGACCGGATTAAGTGGTGCGAAACATTTGCAATGCGGATCGAAAGAAAGGTCTACAAAGCACACAAGGTAGCTGCTATGATGCATACAAAATACATGGTTGACGCGGTGGTGGGGTGCGGTGGAGTGCGCGTGTGTGGATGTGCGGGTGCGAATGTGTTACACAGTGATAGATGTAGGGTGCGAATGTGTGGTTGTGTCGGTTGTGCCGGTTCGTTGTGGCTTTGCGCCTGGGAATACTGCTGCTTATTGCTGCCTGCTTGTTGGGTGTTGGTAGTCTGCTTGCCTGTTGTTGCCCTCGCTGCCGGGCTCTTGTGTTGATCGCCGTGTAGCAACAACCCCTGCGCATAGCTACGGCATGCTCAGTGCAGAGCTTTATAAGGAAAGCTTGATGGTGTACCTTACTTCAGCGCAGAGAGCCTTGACGACTTCCTCCCTAGCACGGATGCTGTTCCGGGCTCTAATAACACACTTACGTGTAAGCAGATGACAAGGCCTTGGGACCTACGGGTTTCCTGGTGTAGATCCTCTGCAGGCTGCCATGCCAGGCAACGCTGCTCCTACGGGGAATGCGGGTGCTCAGGCAGTGGTGCACGGAGCGCAAAACGTGCAACACGTCGCACAGGCAGCATGGGGTGCACAATGGGTCCCTCCGCCGGTACAGCAGCCTTCGCGGGCAGCAGTGTCATCGGGAGCAGCAGCTACGGCAGGCTCTATCAATGTGACCACTCTCGCGCAGGCGCTCTTAATCGCCATACCTAGATCCACGCCGGGAAAGTCTCTTGTAGAGAAACATGATTTGCCGACGTGGAATCACAAGTATGATCACTTCCGGGTGTTCAAGGAGGAGGTAGAGAGCTGGGCAAACATGGCAGAGGCGAGAGTAGCCTGCTAGTGATCGATCCGCTTGCTCGAGCAGCCAGGCACATGAGCAAGTCAAACATTGGCTGTTCATCACGTTGCCGAAGGAGGATATGGATTTTGTGTCTGACTTCGCCTTTGTGCATGAAGTATGGTCGTTGCTGCATGCCAAGTGTCATGACGCGGGCGTGCGCAGCGGGTTAGAGCGCGTGCGTGGGCGTGGAAATGTGGTGTTACACGGAGATGAACGCAATAGCCCGGCAGCGAGGGCAACAGAAGGAAAGTAGACGGCCAAAACCCCCGAAAGTAGACACCAGCAAAAAGCAATCACTCTCCCAGGCGAAAAAGCCACAACGAACCGACACAGCTGACACAACCACACCCACGCACCCACACGCACGCGCACTCCCGCACCCCTCCACTACGGCACCCGCGCCACAACCGCACACAGCAACAACCACCACCGCACTATTGCCCACCCCAGCAAAACCAGCCACCACCGACCCCCCAACAGCAGCACCCCCACTCGTGGAAATGTGGGTGGTGGGCGTGAGTGCATGTGGGCCTTGGTCGTGCGTAGGGTTCGCCCGGCAAAGTGGAATGGGAACGTGTGCGAGGTTCGTGGCACATTACGCTTGAGATCTCGAGGACACACCTGCACAGTTGGTATCTATGTGTTAGATACCCGTTATTGCATCTTGAACCGTCTATATGGAGTGCTGCATATGGGAATCATCTTGGCGGGTTCGTGAGTGCCACGTGGCACTCTGTGGTTGAGCTACCTTGGATCTTCCGAGGTGGGACACATATCCCACAACACCAAGTACATGCCTTCGATCGAAGTGTAGATACAGCAGCTGTATCACCAACTCAATAGTGCTAAACATGCAAGGAAACCGCTTGAGAAGCACGTGAATTAGGTGGTAGTGTTGAGAATGACAGTCTCATGCATGCGTGAGGGTACCAAACTCTTTTCGCGTTCGTCGCCCTAGGCTCCTGATAGTGTATAGGCAATCGCTGAGCCCCTGAGTCTTCAGAGTCTCAATACTGAATACTACAGAGCTCGCTCAGGTATGTGTGGTGGGTTGTATTGTGAGTGTGTGTTCGTGTGTATTGGGTAAGCTGTGACTGTGCGCATCATTGCAGGTCGAACTGATTTTGCATTGCGCATCGTCATTGTCCAAAGCTTGACCTACGTATTCCTTCAGGTTTGTTTCTTTGTAAAGTGTCTCTATACTGAATACTACAGAGCTCGCTCAGGTCGAACTGATTTTGCATTGCGCATCGTCATTGTCTAAAGCTTATCCTGCGTATTCCTTCAGGTTATGGGCTCAGGCTCGCTACAACCCTGCGGAATTCAACATTGAACGGAATCGTTAGAGTTGACAAGACGTCGTAATGTCAGATCACGGCACGCCCGTGAGGTAATTCAGTGGACCGCGGCCTAAGGCCTGTGGGATCCTGAGCATGTCGTCATGCGCAGGGGTTGGTGCTGTCACATACCTTGCTGTCTTAGGTATCTGTCCGTGACAGCGCCTGTACCTTCAGTGGAGGATGAATGCACGTGAGTCTTAGGACAGTAGAAGAGAGAGTGATTACACTACGATCTGTAGAGCCTATATAAGCGTTCAATCAACGTCTCATACGGATACGATCAGAATCAATGTCTGCTGGCACGCAATCTCGCATGCATTGCTCGTGCATATGGTCAGCCATCGGTGCATGGCTGCCCCATAGCCACTCCGGATCAGCACCGTGATTCCCCGCATACATGGTCACCGTAGTCCTGTGTATGCCACCATGCATGGTCACCGTAGTCCTGTGCATGGCTGGATCACGACACTCCCCCTAGACTAAGCTTGTACTACCGCAAGCTGCAGTCTATCTCTAAATTTTGCCAGTGCTGGTCCTGCCAACACCTTTGTGAACATATCAGCTAGCATGTCTACCGTGCTAACCCAGCTGATAGTCAACTCGTCGAGTTCTACGAACTCTCGGACCCTCAGGTCCCTGGCTTGGCTTCACAGCCGACAAACCAAGATCAGTGCACAACTGCTTAGCCCACATCACCTCATTGGCTGCTGAACTCATTGCTATGAGCTCTGCCTCAGTTGTATCACCAGCCACAATAGTCTGCCTCTTCGAACGCCAGAACACACAGTTCCCATGCATCCGGACTACTACTCCTGACAAGTTCTTCAAGCAAGCACCATTGGCGAAGTCAGCATCCATAAATGCTTCCAACACCTCACATCCCCCATTGGAGCCACTAAAGGTCAAGCCAAAGTTTATGGTCCCTCGCAGGTATCTCAGTACGTGAAGGACACCATTCCAATGACATTTGGCACTCCCAGCCATATGCCTGGCCAAGACATTAGCCGGAAACGCAATGTCTGGACGCGACACAACTGCCACATACTGGATGCTTCCTACGGCTTGCATAATACTCTTATGCTCTGTGCCTGTAGCCTTCGCCTGGCTAGGATCTTCCTTCAGACTAAACATTTTCTGCTTTGGTACCAACGGAGTTGGCGCCCGTTTGCACTCACTCATGCCAAATCTCTCTAGCATGTCCCTGATGCTCTTTCTGTGTGTGATGGTGATAGTGCGAGCAGTTCGATCACGTATGACCTCCATGCCCAGCACATATCCCAGCTCCCCCAGGTCACGACCCTCAAAAGTCTCAAGGATCTTCCTGATGGCATCATCCATTTGCTCTCTGTGACCGAAAATCAGAAGATCATCGACCCACAGAAAAATAAGACAACGTCCTACTTTGCAAATGAACAGTGCAGGGTCACTGGCTGATCTCACAAAACCCATATTCAACAAGAGTTCTGCAAGCGCTTTGTGCCACTCCCTGGCAGCTTGCTTCAGACCATACAACGCCTTTTTCAGACGCCACACCATACCAGACCCATCGTCCAGTACCGGAGGTTGTGCCACATACACTTCCTCCTCCAGAACACCATTCAGGAAAGCACATTTAATGTCTATATGCCTCGTCTCTAGATCCTCTACTGCACAGACTGATAACAGAGCCCTGAAGGTAGCGTAACTGCCCACAGGTGCCCATGTCTCAAAGAAATCTACGCCCTCCACTTGCGTAAATCCCCTGGCTACGTATCTGGCCTTGAAACGCTCAATTTCACCCTGTGCTCCTCGCTTGATCTTAAGCACCCACTTGCCTGTCACAGGCTTCACTCCTGTTGGGCACTCAACCAGCTCAAACACATCATGTTCTCTTAAGGAGGTGAGCTGATCGAGCATTGCCGTGATCCACTTCTCACGATGAGCACCACGCATGGCCTGCTGCACCGTTGGATCGTCTACTACGGCCTCGACCCTCTTCCTCACGGTAGCTGTACGCCTGGACTCACAAAGGCTAGCAGTAGGGCCACCGTTTGGAGTCACCGTCTGTCCCGTCGTCTTTTCTGCATCAGGAGGCACACTGTCAGCTGCAGCTGACACTCCATCAGACAAGTCACCGACGTCATTCTCATCATCATTCATTACTGTGGGGCTCGCAGCATCACTCACATGCTCACGTGCTTCCTCCGGGGAAATGCGCTCAACAGCAGCATCACTCACAATTGCTCCCACAGCATGGACAGCAGGTCTTAAGATTTTGCGAATCAAGTGAAAAGGCTTTGGAACCCATCGAACCCTCACCTCATGTGGCGGATCCAGACGTTCTCCGCTGCCCCTCGCGGCACTTGGTGCTGACTCTCCCCCTGAGCCATCACCGCCTGTCGCTATTCCGCTAGGCACATGCCGTAGCTCGCCTTGCCCCTGGCCCTCAGACCCAGATATATGCCTCGGCTCATCATATCTGTCACGGTCATCACGCCCTGACACCGTGGACCCGCGGTGACTTCGGCCGCCGCCGTGACCGTCAGCTCGCACAGGTGGGGGTGGCTCACTCAGCTCCTTGCCCATCGACCGTTGGACTGGCTCCGCTGAACGCGAGCGGGATCTAGACTCAGACTCAGAGTCATCCTCACCTCCATCACTAGACTCAGTATCGCTCACTTCCTCATCAGTTGGAAGCGGATGGATATCACAGTCCCCTATGTGCAGCACAGCCCTATCCCTCGTAGGGATCGTCTCTGCAGGCCTAAACTCGTGGTGTAAAGGCCCAGACGGCTGGTTCGCTGCATCATAGTCCCAGTGTGCTACCGCTGCAGCATTGTCAGCCACTGCATGATCGCAGCGCGCTGCAACCACTGCCTCACTGATCTCTGGTGTGTGCCAGCGCTCATGTCGCGCCAGCAGCTCTGCACCCAAAACTCTAGGAGAAAACTCGGGCTCACCCTCAGGTAGCTCGTCTGTCGGTTTGAAACGCCTGTGCAGCGTTCTTCCTGGTTCCCAGTGTTGATGGCCCAGACCCGGATGCTCCCCCTCAGCCCAATCCACATTTCTGCCCCTCTCTGGCATCATGTGTTCACGACTGGCTGGTGGACGCACTGCCCGCACACTAGTGCTCTTCACCCATTTCTTCATGTTGGGCAAGAACTCAGCTTCCGGCACTACACTGGTGTACTGATCGGGTAGGATCTCAAACTCACCCTGCTCATAGTTCTCTAGCACCACTGGGTCCGCCGTAGCCTCCCCAGCCATGTGAAATCGCTGCGCGAAATCCTTCACTAGAGCAGGTGGAGCAGCCGTGTGCCTATACATCCGCACTGCTCCCCCATTCCCACGCATCACGTAAACCCTGTCCATGTGAGGACCTCCACCCGGTCCCATATAGGCACCGAGGATTCCTCGCGCTTCCAGGTGCCTGAAGTGCTCCCTCCTTGGATACACATACATTGGACACCCGAAAGGCTTCACCTGTGCCACCACGAGACGGAAGTCATCTTCTTTGACCTTCCTAAACCACAAGAAGTATGGCACAATCTCTCTTACATTCACATTTCTCATATGCTGTGCCACAAATGCCAATTCTCTCCTGGCAACCAGCGTCTCACACAGCTCATTCAGACTCAGCGCATGCGCTGCAGCCTTCCCGACTCTCAGCTGCTTAGCCCGCTGCTGCACGTTCGTGGACCATGGCTCAGAGCTGGTGGCAACAAACCTATCCTCCAGCTTCTGCTTTGCCTCCTTCCGCCTCACACCCTCCAGTGCTGTGCTCGGCGTCAGGTTGTGTGCATGGTTCACGCACATGTATGCCTCCGGCCACAGGAATGCAGGCACTGCTGCCTGCAGCAGGCTCGCCCGCACTGACGTGTTCAGCACACCGATTTTTCGTTCTACCAACCCATTTGACTCATGTTGAGCGGTGTCAGTGAACGTGTGTACTATCCCTCGCCACTCAAGGTACTGAGCCAGCTGACTCGAGCTGAACTCACCTCCTTGGTCCGTGTTCAGCCTCCGCACCCCTACCTCCTTGTCATAGACAATCTGAGTGCGGATGCGTTCTATCAGAAGACATATCATTTCCGCAGCACCGCTTTTCGACTTCAGCGGGATCACATGTGAGTACCTGCTGTACTCATCCACTACTACCAGGATGTAGTTCATTCCTCCTATGCCTACTGGCTTAATCTGTCCAGCCAGATCCGCATGCAATACTTCTCCAGCATACGAGGCATTCTCTGTCACTTTGCCCCCATGCCGTGCTCTGTCACCACTTCTCTGTTCCGCCACGTGGCAACCATGACACTCAAGCGCTACTCCCGTAGGTTTAGGCAACTTGAGGTCATACAGGTCTGGATTCTCAGTCATTAGTTTGAGAATCCGGTTGCCCGCATGATGAAACGAGAGATGTACCAGAAATGCTGGGTCAAGTTGGTAAGAAGATCTCTGACCAATAGGTACACCATCTACCGCAGCGATTCTCGCCTGCTCACCAACCCATTTCCTATTTCTGTGGAAAAGGTTATTGGCACTGGTCCAGTCAATCCCTGAATCTACAGGGCGCAGTTCCCATATTGGTCTGCCCGTCCCGCAATACCAGCTCAATGTGGGGTTATCATCACTATCAACTCCCTGCTCACAGTTGCCCACAAATGTTTGTGCTTGGTCATAAAAACACGGCATCTCTACTGTGTTTGCCTTGCCTGTGTGCAAGTACACGTTCGACCGCTTCAGCACAGTCGTTGATAGGATATTGATCGGGCTGGCTGGCACCCAGTAAACATGATCCAGCTCAATATCTACAGGCACCAGCTCGCCCTGTACTGTCACGTACTTCCCCACATTCGCCCTGATAGTGCCCATGCCATATATCTTAAGCCTGCCCTGGTCTAAGGGCTGGCACTCTGTGATATCTGGTGGCTTGATCTCGCTGAACATGCTATAGTCGAAGCATATGTTCAGGTCAGACCCGCTATCCACCAGAAATGTGTATGGCATGTTGGGCGACGGCCCATCAGCACACTCAGCTCGCAGTTCCGCTAGGTCTACCACAGCCACCTGAGGGCCCCCGCGGCCTCTGCCACGGCCTCGCCCTGCAGCTGCCTGTTTCTGTAGGAACTGCTTGACCTCTGCGGAGAGCAAAGGGCAATCTTTCTGCAGATGGCCAGGCTTCTCACAATTGAAGCACTTGCGCTTATCTGCTCCCCCTGCTCCCACTGCGGCAACCTCTGGGGGTGTACCATGGCGACCACCGTGGCGTCCACCACGATACCCTCGTCCCCCAAATCTCTGCTGACCACCGCGATCATCCCGTGGGAATCGCGATGGGGCAGACTGGCTGCTATTCTGAGCATGCGTCAGCAGCGTAGACACTATCTGCTGCACTGGCAGTTGCTGCAGCATCGGCTGCAGCAGTGCATACTCTCTGTCCACTGCCAGTAGCCTAGAGCGGTATAGCTGATCAGGCACAGCTTCTCCCAGACCCCTCATCTGGTTCACTATACCAACTACCTCGTTGACATGTTTCTCAAGTGGCTTGCCCGCCTGCCTGGCACCACTGAGTTGCTGGTATAGCTTCTGTATTTCTACTTCGACAGAAGGCATGTACTTGGCATGTAGCAGTGCCCACATCTCATGGACAAAACTGCAGTCTGACACGAAATCTCTATCCTCCTTTGGCAGTGTTACGAATAGCCAATGCTTGACTGACTCATGAGCCTGGCTATTCTGTGCCAGTGGATCATTTACTAGCAGGCTACTTTCCCCCACCATGTTTGCCCAACTCTCTACCTCTTTCTTGAACACCCGAAAGTGATCATATCTGTGGTTCCATACCGGGAACTTGTGCTTTTCTACTAGCGACTTTCCCGGCATAGACTTAGGCATTACGAGCGACAGTGCGCTCGCGAGAGTTGCAACATCGATCGATCCGGCTGTTGCTGCCGCCCCGGATGACATCGCAGCCTGCGAAGGCTGCGGTATCGGAGGTGGTATCTGCTGCGCTGCCCATGCTTTCTGGGCAACGTGTGGCACTTCCTGCGCTCCGTGCACCGCTGCCTGAGCACCCGCATTCCCCGTAGGATCAGCGTTGCCCGGCATGGCGGCCTGCAGAGGGTTAACACTGAGATACCCGTAGGTCCCAGCGTCTTGTCCTTCCCCGTGGGGCATGGACTGACCCTCCGCGGCCTGCTCGCGGCGCACTGTAGAGCGAGTGCGATGATGCGGAAGGTTAACTGCTCCCTCCACACCGTCAGAACCGATAGACCCTTGGCGAGATGCCATTGAATCGTTTCGGAGTGGTGGTGTCCTGCAACATGACCACCATATGTCGCAGGAAACGCAGACCCGTAGGCCTCTTTGCGAGACCAGCACACAAGCATAATGCAGCTCCGCCGTAGCATTCTGCATTAGCTTTTCTAGTTTCTCTACGGTCGGCTATACACTAGAGCGGTGTAGCACACTCATCGGAGTGTGCAGCCGTAACCGCAGGTTCCCCCCGGACTCTACCGCATGCTAATAGACATCACAACAATACCCACAATCATCACCGATACCATGACGTAATTCAGTGGACCGCGGCCTAAGGCCTGTGGGATCCTGAGCATGTCGTCATGCGCAGGGGTTGGTGCTGTCACATACCTTGCTGTCTTAGGTATCTGTCCGTGACAGCGCCTGTACCTTCAGTGTAGGATGAATGCACGTGAGTCTTAGGACAGTAGAAGAGAGAGTGATTACACTACGATCTGTAGAGCCTATATAAGCGTTCAATCAACGTCTCATACGGATACGATCAGAATCAATGTCTGCTGGCACGCAATCTTGCATGCATTGCTCGTGCATATGGTCAGCCATCGGTGCATGGCTGCCCCATAGCCACTCCGGATCAGCACCGTGATTCCCCGCATACATGGTCACCGTAGTCCTGTGTATGCCACCATGCATGGTCACCGTAGTCCTGTGCATGGCTGGATCACGACAGATAGGACGTTGATAGGGCTGGCTGGCACCCAGTAAACATGATCTAACTCAATATCCACAGGCACCAGCTCCCCCTGTACTGTCACGTACTTCCCCACATTCGCTCTGATAGTGCCCATGCCATATATTTTAAGGCTGCCCTGATCTAAGGGCTGGCATTTTGTGATATCTGGTGGCTTGATCTCACTGAACATGCTATAGTCGAAGCATATGTTCAGATCAGACCCGCTATCCACCAGAAACGTGTATGGCATATTGGGCGAAGGCCCATCTGCGCAATCAGCTCGCAGCTCCTCTAGACCCACCACAGCAACCTCAGGGCCACCGCGGCCACGGCCTCGGCCTCGCCTCTCAGCAGACTGCTTGTGCAAGTAAGCCTTGACTTCAGCTGAGAGCAGGGGACAATCCCTAGCCATATGGCCAGGCTTCTTGCAGTTATGGCACAACCGCTTATCTGCTCCCCCCGCTCCCACTGCAGCAACCTGTGGGGGTGTATCATGGCGACCACCGCGGCATCCACCATGATACCCTCGCCCCCCTAACACTGCTGACCACCGCGATCATCCCGTGGGAACCGCGATGGGCAGGTTGGCTGTTAGTCTGAGCATGCGTCAGCAGTGTGGACACTATCTGCTGTACTGGCAGTTGCTGCAGCATCGGCTGCAATAGTGCATACTCTCTGTCTACAGCCAGCAGCCTAGAGCGGTACAGCTGGTCAGGCACAGACTCTCCCAGACCCCTCATCTGGTTCACTATACCAACTACTTTGTTGACATGCTTCTCAAGTGGCTTTCACGCGAATGACATCACCAGATACTGACATCACCAGATACGCGTATGGGAGTACAGGAATGCGACAGCCGGAGTACAGGAATGCGACAGCCGCGTGCCTTATCAATGCTGGCGCGCAGGTTCGATACGCCACTGAAGGATTGATCCTTCTTTCGCGCGTCTTTCGCGAATTCCTTGACATTGGAGAACACCATCTCGTGCGTTTGTGCCACAGTGTACATGTGTAGACACAGTGCCTGTGATGGCACAGGTCAAAAGCAGAGAGCAGCGACAGATGAAACAGCCGAGTTTGCATTCTTGTTCGTGCTGTGTTTACCCCTGTAGCCATTGAGTTCCTTATTCATGATGGAATTTTCAGGCGAGTGATATTACTTGCCCTAAAAATGCATCGCTGGAAACCTCTCCAACCGCGCATGCACATGAGTAAAATTTCCTGCACGGGTGCGTACATGGCATTCACCATCCGACAGACAGCCGTTTACAATTCATGTAGCGTACCACGGCTGGGTGGTACATGTAGCCCGCGATGTTAGACGACGAGAAATCGGTATCTGGTAAGCCATCATCGACTGGTTCAGAAAACGATGCAGCAGAAGGATATGCTCTCTCACATGATGTAAAGGATACGCCATCATCAAGCCGAGAGGTGGCCGCAACTTGCGACGCAATGCGAAGATTGCGCAGGTGTGCATCAGTTATTCCCATGGTGCATGTACGTCAATATTTACAGCAGCTGTCCCTGCCCTGACCGGCGTTGGAGCCTGGTGCCCGGTTGCTTCCGAGTGCGTCGTTGTGCCCAAACGCACGACCGCATCCGCGTGAATCCAACATGTTTGAAAGCTGTTGCAACCGCGTGACGTACAGAAAACAACTCCACCTGCACTACCTGCGTATACCAGCGTGGCTGTTTCTTCGTCTGGTTGCACGCTTTTTCAAACTACGCTTCTATCAATCTACATTTGCTTGCGCAAACAGGGTCACGGAGTCGCAAGGTCTTCCTTTTGTTCCAATCCAAGTTCCAGTCCAATTGCTATAGGCCAATCCTGCTTGCCTGACAACCATGTTGTCCGCCCTAGTGGTGGTGCTGCTTGTGACTGCTCCGAGCTGAACCCACTCTACGTCATTGCGTGTCTGATGTGACACTGCGGCTCCAACCTGCTTCTCATGAATGAGGGTAAATTGACCTTTTCACATCAAACCACCTATGAAACAGCAGTGTGCAGGCGTATTTCCAATCGAGAATCGGCCCGGCGGTTGAGGAAGCAGCGAAGCGAAAAGCTTAGTACTCTTATATCACAACAAGACAATCTTATGGGCATCAGCAGCGGCCTAGCATCTCAAATTGAGATAATGCAGCAGCGACTGCATTCCTTAACGCGCGAAAATCGCTCACTGTTGTTGCATATCGGTGCTGGCTCGGAAGTGGTATGCGACTTACCAACCTGTTCTGCTTTGCCGTGACTCTGATTCCGGACCATGTTCTGAAGGCCAGTTATGAAACATTATCACCCTTTTCGACTCCCTGTTCTCTGCGCTGTGTTGGCCCTCTGCATTCATTTCCGGGCTGGGGGAGGGGATTGCCCCTATGGCTGGCACCTGCTTTGAGTTTCCATATGGTTGGTGCTCTGCATACAGCATGTTTTGGATGTGCGAACAAGGCAAGGTAGTGAAGCCAATGTGTCAGTTGGTGTCCCCTGGCAGCATTTGTATTACCTATTGATTTGCAGTGCAGTAGTTTGGTTATGGTCAGGTGAATCGCAATATGGTGCGAGTTAAACAGAGTCACAGAAGCTCATAAAAACAAACTTCACGAAACAATGCGTCAGAGGATCTACAATGCGCAGAAGCAGTCGAATCTTTCTTTAAAAAATCAAATGTACATAATTGTTTGTCATTTTTGTATGATCCTTGGCGAATGTGTGGCATGATTCTGGTGCCAACCCGCTGACAAGCATAGGGCATCAAGTGTGAATGCAATCAGCGTAGGAGCAGCAAGGCAAGGCACATCATACATCTCCATGGCTGCCTTGCTGGCATATGCACAGTATGGGCAAAATCAGCACAAGCGTTTGCAGTCCATCCGGAAGCGACCATGCAAAGATGGTTATTGGCAGTCCATCTCCGCCATCCCAGCATGTTTTCCAACCCTTGCCACTGACCCTGTTCGTGACCAGCTCTGTTGGCCGTGCCCTCTAACTGTTGCAAGCAGCGACCTATGTGACAATTTGATGCACAACTCTACGCGTTTGTTCAAGTGGTGCTAGACAGCGACCACATCTGCTGCCACATCTCTTGCTGGGATGCAAACACCGCAGTGTATCATTCGTATGGGCACAAGTCCCTTTACAATTGGCGTTTGCAGGATGTTACAAAAGCTGGAGATCAGTCTCATGACAAGGTTGCAAATGATTCAACTTGGGTCAGGGTTTCGGAAGATGGATGGAATAGCTGCAATCAGAGTGCTGTGAACAGTGTGCATGGAAATGAATACCTGCAACAGGTCTGTTCTGATGGTGACAAGGCTATTTCAAGTGTGCTGTGTAAGCCTCTGCAACGATGTGGCTCCCAACAAGCAGATGTAATGCATGTCGATGCATCCACCATGGGCCTTGATCCATGCTTTCATCAGTCTGCACATTGTACTACCATGGCTACAAGATCGCGCACAACTCAGCATGCCCAGATGGAGGTCCAAGATGCCATCAAAGAACTGACGAACACAAGCGTGGCTGGATCATCGGGGGTGATGCCAATTGCACACGCAGCCAAGGCAGCAGCTATTGCAGCAGCAGACGCAATGTGCACAGATAGCCTACGCCATGTTACACAGAATCGTGTGGGTACAGGCAGAGGTACGGACTGACATTGTTCCAAGTACAAATACAAAGTAGCAGAGTTGCCATTTTGCATCTGAGTGTGCGAAGAGTGTGTGTTACACGTTCTTGATTGCTGTACATTGTTGACAATCATGCGCTTTCATGCAGCGTTTCGTGCATGGCAGGGTATGTAGTGTTTATTGCGTATGCCAATAGATATGCTTCACAGCTGTCAACAGGGCCATGAAAGGATATACCATGCTTAGTGCCCAAGGCCAAGCATTGTGATTATCGCTGGCATCACCGGCTAGCCTATGTGATGATTCGTGACGTATTGCGTGTTCACACCGTCGCCAGTGATGCCGCACACAGATGGAATCAAGAGTTCGTTCGGGCTGAACCACATGCATACCTAACGGGAGGGCTCGCCTTTGATGTTGATGAATCAACACATGACCATGCCTTGCATAGGGTTGCGGCGCTATGCTCTCTGAATTTTTGGAGCCGTATCTTTAAGCCTTATCTATAATATCAACAACTCAAATGTGTGCGGAAGAAGCCTTGGCTGTAGTTGTGACATAACTGGAAGGAAGAGATGTTGAGCGGGGATTGATGGCAGACCTCCACAAGGCGTGCCCGATAGTCCAGACATTTAGTGATTGTTGTTGTGTGAACCTGCCAGGCTGTATCTTGCATGCATGGGCCCGTGACTGGACAAGCATGCTAGTCTAGACACTACGACTGTAGATAGTGTATGTAATGTGAATTTTGACTGATAAATCCTCTGGTACCATGGTCGACTATCCAGCCGCCATTGGCATGAACTAGAGTTCGCATCGCAGTGAATCAGCACAATTGTGACTTGAGTGTGGTTAGGCTGACACGTACAAGGTAGACCAGGGTGCATATGACGTAAACCAGTGGACCTCCCCCTAGACTAGGCTTGCACTACCGCAAGCTGCAGTCTATCTTTGAACTTTGCCAGTGCTGGTCCCACCAACACCTTAGTGAAAACATCAGCAAGCATGTCTACCGTGCTAACCCAGCTGATAGTCAATTCATCGAGTTCCACGAACTCACGGACTCTCCGGTTCCTCACCCTGATATGCTTGGAGCGATCACTAGAGATGGGGTTTACTGCTAGCAAGTTGGCACTCTTGTCACCCCGCAGAGTTCGCTTCACAGCAGACAAACCCAGATCAGTGCACAACTGCTTAGCCCACATCACCTCATGGGCTGCTAAGCTCATCGCAATAAGCTCCGCCTCAGACTTGTCACCAGCCACAGGGATCTGTCTCTTCGAACGCCAGAACACACAGTTCCCATGCATCCGGACTATCACTCCTGACACACTCTTCAAGCATGCGCCATTGGCAAAGTCAGCATCCGTAAATGCTTCCAACACCGCACTTCCCTCATTGGAGCCACTAAATGTCAAGCCAAGATCTATGGTCCCTCGCAGGTATCTCAGTGTCACAGATTTGTGTCACCAGCCAGACACACGTCAGCAAATCTATCTGATAGATACTATTACGGTGGTGGCTGTACAGTACCGCCCGTACATGACACGTTGGGACCGTCATCGATGACGCCCAGTGTGGCTGCGGGGCAAACAGTGCTGTAAGTCTGTGCGAGGCGGGACGCAGACAATGGTCATTAGCTATCAATGACCATGAGCCTTCAAGGACCGTTCTGGATTGCTTCTATCTTAGGAGTGATCGTGTAAATTGTTATATTGGTTTCCGGTGAGAGTACGAGCCTCGCATCACTACTATGGCGGGCGCACAGAATCTGAATGCCCGTCTAGACGAGCTACTTGACAAAGTAGGAGCCGAGGATGAGCTTCCCGAGGAAGGGGAGCATAGCGTAGCCGCTGATGTGAAGCGGATCGACGAGCAGATCAACAAAATCCTCACCCGGCTCGGCCAAGCGGAAGCCCAAGCCACACGCCGCCACGAGGAGACCGTGGATCAAAATTCTAAGCTTGCAAAGCTAATCGAGAGGCTTTACGAGCGTATGGGTGAGGTCCGATCTCTTCCCGCGCACACCGAGCGCACGCACGCGCACCATGAGCACCATGGCCGCGATGCACGCGCACATGCTCATGATGACCATAGCTATGGTCATCATTCCGGTTCTTGCTCCCGCTCCGGCGTGGAGAGCTCTCACCCCGGTGGAGCCGGCGCGCGGGCCAATACTAATGGTCCCGTGTCGTACAAGGACGCCGTGCTCTCCTCGAAGGAGTGCATGGCAAGCCTCGAATCTTTCTTTGGACATGCAAATAAGAAAGCCGAGGTAGTCGATGCCATGTATGTCTCGCACTTGCATACGTGGTTTGACACCTGCTGCTGGAAAATGAGCGCTGTTGCTCTATCTGAAAGCAAGCAGATGTCAATCATCTGCCAAAAGTTGCAGGGTCCAATCCTTGCATCTTACATACTGGCAAGCAAGAGTGCCTCCCACGAGCCCACGACATTGCTTGAACTAAAGCAGGCGCTGGCAGCTCTATTTGCAGATAGCCCAGTGAAATTTACTGATCAGGCCATCACAATGCAATTCACTTCGCACACCCTCGTGTCTGACATCAAGACGTTCGAACGTTTGTGCTGCACTCTTCACTAGCGCCTAGTGTGAACCAAAACGAGTTCTTATACTCAACTCTGCGGGCCAAGCTTCATGCAGCTAGGCCGAACCTCCTGCTTCATGCTAGTTCCGAGCACGGACTCACGCTTGATCCGAAGTCGGACTTCGCTCAGTATGTGCAGCAAGCACTTACTATTGCTCACCGCGTGCAGGCCGCAAGCGACCGGCCTCTGGCGACGGCCAAGCCTCCAAACCAGCAACCAGGGCCAAGCCATCCTAAGACGGCAGGGCCCGAAGCTGGCCCACCGCGACGGGAGGCTGCCGCTTTGTCGTCCGAGCACGTCAAGGAGTTCAAGGCCATGGCCAAGTGGGACGACGAGCGCATCCTGCAACGCTTTGAGCGCTGCGGCCGCTGCGCGTGGGAAACGCGTAATGGCCAACATGCCAAGGGCCACGTCTGTGACCCTGAGAAGCGCAACGTGCGGGCCAAGGGTGTCAGGAACACCCTGGCTTTCGGCAGGGATCCCAATATGCCTAAGCCTGCCCTCCAATCGGAACGTTCTTGTCGTAATTCAGTGGACCGCAGCCCTAAGGCACTGTGGGATCTGAGCACTGAATTACGACATGGTATCGGTGATGATTGTGGGTATTCTAGCAATGGTTGTATGCTTGCGATAGAGTCCAGGGGTCTACGGCTACGGCTGAGCGTCCCGATGAGCGATTCACGCCGCTCTAGCGTTTAGCTGTAGAGTCCGTAGAGAGACTAGAGTACACAGATGCATAACGCTACGGCTGGACTGCATTCTGTCAGGGTACTGGTCTCGCAGAAAGGCCTACGGGTCTGCGTGTCCTGCGACGCACGATGGTCGTGTTGCAGGATGCCACCACGCCGTGAATTCCAGTGGCATCTCGCCAGGGATCTATCGGCTCTGACGGCGAGGATGGAGAAGAAGTTCGTCCTCGCCACCACACACGTTCCACAGCGCGCCGCGAGCAGGCCGCGGAGGAGCAGTTCGTGACCTACGGGGAAGAACAGCGCGTTGGGACCTACGGGTATCCCAATGCAGGTCCTCTGCAGGCGGCATTGCCGGGAAATGCTGATCCTACGGGGGAAGCAGGAGCTCAGGCTGCGGCGCAAGGAACACAGCCAGCACATCTCGCAGCGCCAGCTGCGTGGATGACCCAACAGATACCGCCTCCGATACCGCAGCCTTCGCAGGCTGCGATGTCATCAGGAGTACCAGCTACGGCTGGATCTATTGACGTAAGCACGCTGGCGCAAGCGCTGTCGCTTGCCATGCCCAGGCCAGTACCGGGGAAATCTCTAGTAGAGAAGAACAGATTTCCGGTGTGGCACTATAAGACTGATCACTTCCGAATATTTAAGAAGGAGGTAGAGAGCTGGGCAAAGATGGTGGGTGAGAGTAGCCTGCTAGTCAATGATCCGCTTGCTCAGAGCAGCCAGGCTCATGAGCAAGTCATGCAATGGTTGTTCACCACACTGCCAAAGGAGGATAGAGACTTCGTGGCAGACTGTAGTTTCGTCCATGAGGTCTGGTCGTTGCTGCATGCTAAGTATATGCAATCAGTGGAAGTAGAAATACAGAAGCTGTATCACCAGCTCAGCAGTACCCAGCAGGCTGGTAAGCCACTGGAGAAGCATGTGAATGAGGTGGTGGGCATAGTGAACCAGATGAGAGGACTGGGTGAGACTGTGTCTGATCAGTTGTACAGATCACGGTTGCTGGCAGTAGACAGAGAGTACAGCCTGTTGCAGCCCATGCTGCAGGCCATGCCAGTACAGCAGGTAGTGTCTACGCTGTTGACACATGCCCAGACAAACAGCAAGCAGAGTCCATCGCGATTCCCACAGGACGATCGCGGTGGACAACAGCGCCATGGGGGACGTGGGTACCGAGGTGGACGCTACGGTGGTCGCCAAGGTTCACCCCCACAGGTAGCAGCAGTGGGAGCAGGGGCAGCAGGGGGAGCAGAAAAGAGAAAATGCTTCAACTGTGATAAGCCTGGACATGTGCAAAAGGATTGTCCATTGCTCTCCGCAGAGGTCAAACAATTCCTGCAGAAGCAAGCAGCTGCAGGGCGAGGCCGTGGCAGAGGCCGCGGTGGCCCTCAGGTAGCTGTAGTTGACTTAGATAAGCTGCGAGCTGACTGTGCTGATGGGCCGTCTCCCAACATGCCGTACACTTTCCTAATAGATAGTGGCTCAGACATAAACATATGCTTTGACTATGATATGTTTTGCGAGATCAAGCCACCAGATATGCCGCAGTGTCAGCCTCTTGACCAGGGCAGGCTAGACATGTATGGTGTGGGCACGATCAGAGCTAATCTGGGAGAGTATGTGAGTGCACAGGGCACTATCACACCAGTAGACATAGAGTTGACAAACGTCTACTGGGTGCCGGCCAGTCCCATCAACATCCTTTCAACAAAGGAGTTGAAAAAGTCTGAGATATACTTGCATACGGGCAAGCATGCAAACCGGGTAGTGATGCCTGGGTTTCATGACCAGAGCTATGGGTTCCACAGGAACTGTGAGCAGGGTGAGGATGAGGATGGAAAACCTACTCTGACATGGTTCTGTGGGAAAGGCAGGCCGATATGGCAAATGCGGCCGGTAGATAGAGGAGCAGCCTGGACAAGTGCGAATAACTTGTTTCATAGGAATGGGAAATGGGTACGTGAGCAGCAGCAAGTTGCTGCAGTGACCGGTGTACCGAATGAACAAGGATATTCCTTCCAGGTTGATCCATCATTCCTAGTGCATATCGCTTTTCACCATGCTGGCAATCGGGTACTCCAGTTGATGAGAGACAACCCACAACTGTATGACCTGAAGATGCTGAAACCTACGGGGGTAGCGCTTCAGTGTCATGGTTGCCACGTGGCTGAACAGAGAAGTGGCGATAGAGCACAGCACGGGGGCAAGGTGACGGAGAATGCCACCTATGCTGGAGAAGTGTTGCATGCTGATCTAGCAGGGCAGATCAAGCCAGTAGGAATCGGGGGTATGAACTACATCCTGGTAGTGGTGGATGAGTACTCCCGGTATTCCCATGTGATTCCGCTGAAGTCCAAGAGTGGGGCTGCGGAAATGATATGCCTGCTGACTGAGCGAATCCGCACTCAGATCGTGTATGATAGAGAGGTTGGGGTGCGGAGGCTGCACACTGACCAGGGTGGTGAGTTCAGCTCTAACCAGCTGGCTCAGTACCTCGCGTGGCGTGGCATTGAGCACACGTACACTGCCACGTGCCAGCATGAGTCCAATGGAATGGTGGAGAGAAAGATCGGTGTGCTGAACAGGAGTGTGAGGGCAAGCCTGTTACAAGCGGCTGTGCCTGCATTTCTGTGGCCAGAGGCGTATATGTGTGTGAACCATGCGCATAACCTGACGCCTAGCACAGCTCTAGAGGGTGTTAGGCGGAAGGAGGCCAAGCAGAAACTGGAGGAGAGACATGTGCAGACCAGTCGTGACCCGTGGTCAACGAATGAGGCTGTGAGAGCTGCACAGTTGCAGACGAGGAGGGCTCAGGCTCAGCAGATGAGTCTGCAGGCTCTGGCTGATGAGGGTATGGCCAGGGGCGATGGGAAGTTTGTCGCCCAGTGTGTGAAGAATGTTGATGTCAGACAGATTGTGCCATATCTGTTATGGTTCACGAATGTGAGTGAGGACACGTTCCATCTGGTGGTGGCCCAGGTGAAGCCTTTCGGGTGTCCGATGTATGTATATGCCCGGAGAGAGGACTTCAGACACCTGGATGAGAGAGGAGTGCTCGGTTTCTATATGGGACCGGGTGCTGGTCCTCACATGGATAGAGCTTACGTGAAGCGAGGGAATGGGGGAGCAGTGCGTATGTATAGGCATACGGCTTCTCCACCAGCTCTGCTGAGAGAGTTCGCGAAACGTTTCCACATGTCGGAGCAAGCTACGGTGGATCCGGTCATGTTGGAGAACTACGAGCTGGGAGAATTCGAGATCATGCCCGATGAGCATACTCGTGTAGTACCTGACGTTGGTTTCTTGCCCAACATGCAGAAATGGTTGAGATCAACTAGTGTTAGGGCAGTGCGACCACCAGCCAGTCGTGATCACATGATGCCAGAGAGGGGCAGAAATGTGGATTGGGCTGAGGGGGAGCATCCAGCGCTGGGGCACACACACTGGGAACCAGGCAGGCAGTTGCATCGGCGCTATGTGCCGGATGATGAGTTGCCTGAGGTTGAGCCGCCGTTTTCACCGCGTGTTTTAGGCTCTGAGCTGATAGCCAGGCATGAGCGGTGGCACACGCCTGAGATCAGTGAGGCAGTGGTGACAGCGCGTTGCGCTTACACGGCCGAGGACTGTGTGAACAGGGTACCACACTGGGAGTATGATGCGGTTCAGCAACCATCCGGTCCGCACAACGCTGAGATGCGACCGAGAGATGTGATCCCTACGCGGGATAGAGCTGTGCTGGATTTGAGTGGCTGCCGCATTGAGCCACAGGGTAGTGAGAATGATGAGTCTGAGGGGGAGGAACAGCCAGAGGCTGCCAGTGACTCGGCTGAGTCGTTCTCAGGGGCATCTGAGCCCTCAGAATCTCGGTCTCGATCGCGCTTGCGTTCACCGCAGCGAGTCCAACGGTCGATGGGCAAGGCGCCGAGTGAGCCACCCCCACCTGCGAAATCTG
Source organism: Ulva mutabilis (assembly GCA_900538255.1). Lineage (NCBI taxonomy): Eukaryota > Viridiplantae > Chlorophyta > Ulvophyceae > Ulvales > Ulvaceae > Ulva > Ulva mutabilis. The sequence continues at coordinate 167,197 of UNSF01000112.1, forward strand.
ATAGCCACGGGAAGTACAACCGAAGGCAAGGGTCAGCGGTGTCAGGACGTGCAGTACGCTGGGAGCATGATGAGCCACGGCATATGCCACAGCGTGTTGATAGTCAGGGGCAAGGCAAGCTACGGCATGTGCCTAGTGGAGTAGAGGCAGGCGGAGCTGGCTCAGGGGGAGAGTTAGCACCAAGTGCCGCAGGAGGCAGCGGAGAACATCTGGATCCACCACAAGAGGTGAGGGTTCGATGGGTTCCAAAACCTTTCAAATTGATTCGCAAAACCTTAAGACCTGCTGTCCATGCTGTTGGAGTGAATGAAAGTGAGAATGCTGCTGTTGAGCGCATTTCCCCGGATGATGCACGTGAGCATGATGATGCTGGGAGCTCCACAGTAGTCCATATGGAGAGTGACGTCGGTGATCTGGCGGATGGAGTGTTTGCTACGGCTGACAGTGTGACTCCTGATGCAGAGAACACGACGGGGCAGGAGGTGATTCCGAGCAGTGGCAAGACTGCTAGCCGCAGTGAGTCCCGGTGTGCAGCTGCTGCGAGGAAGAAGGTCAAAGCTGTGCTGGACGATCCAACGGTGAAGCAAGCCATGAGAGGCTGCCATCGTGAGCAGTGGATCATAGCAATGCTTGATGAGTTGACCTCCTTAAGGGAACATGATGTGTTCGAGTTAGTCAGGTGCCCAGCAGGAGTGAAGCCTGTGATAGGCAAGTGGGTGCTTAAGATTAAGCGAGGAGCACAGGGTGAGATTGAGCGATTCAAAGCTAGATATGTAGCCAGGGGATTTACGCAAGTAGAGGGCGTAGATTTCTTTGAGACATGGGCACCTGTGGGCAGTTATGCTACCTTCAGGGCTCTGTTGTCTGTCTGTGCTGTAGAGGATCTGGAGACAAGGCACATAGACATTAAATGTGCTTTCCTGAATGGTGTTCTGGAAGAGGAAGTGTATGTGGCACAACCTCCGGTACTGGACGATGGATCTGGTATGGTGTGGCGCCTGAAAAAGGCGTTGTATGGTCTGAAGCAAGCTGCCAGGGAGTGGCACAAAGCGCTCGCAGAACTCTTGTTGAGAATGGGTTTTGTGAGATCAGCCAGTGACCCCGCACTGTTTATTTGCAAAGTAGGACGATGTCTTATTTTCCTATGGGTCGATGATCTGTTGATCTTCGGTCGTAAGGAGCAGATGGACGATGCCATCAGCAGGATCCTTGAGGCATTTGAGGGTCGTGACCTGGGGGAGCTGGGATATGTGCTGGGTATGGAGGTCATACGTGATCGGTCTGCTCGCACTATCACCGTAACGCACAGAAAGAACATCAGGGACATGCTGGAGAGGTTCAGTATGAGTGAGTGCAGAAAGGCACCAACGCCGTTGGTACCAAAGCAGAAAGTGTTTAGTCTGAAGGATGATCCTAGCCAGGAGAAGGCTACTGTCGCAGAGCATAAGAGGTTTATGCAAGCCGTATGAAGCATCCAGTATGTGGCTGCTGTGTCGCGTCCTGATATTTCCTTTCCGGCTAATGTCTTGGCCAGGCATATGGCTGGGAGTGCGAAGTGTCATTGGGCTGCTGTCCAGCATGTACTGAGATACCTGCGAGGGACCATAGATCTTGGCTTGACTTTTAGTGGCTCCAATGAGGGAAGTGAGGTGTTGGAAGCATTTACGGATGCTGACTTCGCCAATGGTGCTTGCTTGAAGAGCGTGTCAGGAGTGATAGTCCGGATGCATGGGAACTGCGTGTTCTGGCGTTCGAAGAGGCAGACTATTGTGGCTGGTGATACAACTGAGGCAGAGCTCATTGCTATGAGTTCAGCAGCCAATGAGGTGATGTGGGCTAAGCAGTTGTGCACTGATCTTGGTTTGTCGGCTGCGAAGCCAACGCTGTGGGGTGACAACAAGAGTGCCAACTTGCTAGCTGTGAACCCCATCTCTAGTGACCGCTCCAAGCACATCAGGGTCAGGGACCTGAGGGTCCGCGAGTTCGTAGAACTCGATGAATTGACTATCAGCTGGGTTAGCACGGTAGACATGCTAACTGATATGTTTACGAAAGTGTTGGCGGGACCAGCACTGGCAAAATTTAGAGATAGACTGCAGCTTGCGGTAGTACAAGCCTAGTCTAGGGGGAGTGTCGTGATCCAGCCATGCACAGGACTACGGTCACCATGCATGGAGTGGATGCACGGTGCTGATCCGGAGTGGCTATGGGACGCCATGCACCGATGGCTTACCATATGCACGAGCAATGCATGCTAGATTGCGTGCCGCAGACAATGATTCTGATCGTATCCGTATGAGTCGTTTAGAGAACGCTTATATAGGCTCTGTCGATCGTAGTGTAATCACTCTTCTCTGCTAAGTCTCACGTGCTATAATCCAAGACTGAGAGCGCACTGTCACAGCGGAGGCCTGTACACCAGCCAGGTATGTGACAGCGCGACCCCCTGCGCACAGCTACGCAGTGCTCAGATCCCACAGTGCCTTAGGGCTGCGGTCCACTGAATTACGACAGTTCTCGGGTTGCATTCAGCTCCAGCTGAGATGCGGCGGCCGCGCTAGGGCCTTACTCTCTGAGCATTGCTAGTGTACCTGAGCTCAAATCATGTAAACATGCAGTGGGATGCTACCTACCCGAGGTTACACAGTCTTGCGAACCAGCCGCTGGATGCACGAATGTGATCATGTGTATGGACTATGCGCATGTCGCTTCTACCCTGAATCACTACAACCTGTGCAAAGCTACCCAACCGGTGTCGTGATCCAGCCATGCACAGGACTACGGCGACCATGCATGGTGGCATACACAGGACTACGGTGACCATGTATGCGTGGATACACGGTGCTGATCCGGAGTGGCCATGGGGCAGCCATGCACCGATGGCTGACCATATGCACGAGCAATGCATGCAGATTGCGTGCCAGCATACATTGATTCTGATCGTATCCGTATGAGACGTTGATTGAACGCTTATATAGGCTCTACAGATCGTAGTGTAATCACTCTCCTCTACTGTCCGAAGTCTCACGTGCATTCATCCTCCACTGAAGGTACAGGCGCTGTCACGGACAGATACCTAAGACAGCAAGGTATGTGACAGCACCAACCCTTGCGCATTGCTACGACATGCACAGATCCCACAGGCCTTAGGCCGCGGTCCACTGAATTACGACAACCGGCTGCTACAGATGCTTACATCATCTGTCCGCGCATGCAAAACGCATTGTGGTCTCCACAGCTGAAAGGCACTGTACCGATTGCGACGATGATGCTATCCTGTTGTAATTCAGTGGACCGCGGCCGAGGGCCTGTGGGATCCTGTGCATGCCGTAGCCATGCGCAGGGGTTGGTGTTGTCACATACCTTGCTGTCTAAGGTATCTGTCCGTGACAGCGCCTGTACCTTCAGTGGAGGATGAATGCACGTGAGACTTTGGACGGTAGAGAAGAGTGATTACACTACGATTGACAGAGCCTATATAAGCGTTCTCTAAACGACTCATACGGATACGATCAGAATCAATGTCTGCTGGCACGCAATCTGCATGCATTGCTCGTGCATATGGTCAGCCATCGGTGCATGGCTGCCCCATAGCCACTCCGGATCAGCACCGTGTATCCATGCATACATGGTCACCGTAGTCCTGTGTATGCCACCATGCATAGTCACCGTAGTCCTGTGCATGGCTGGATCACGACACTCCCCCTAGACTAAGCTTGTACTACCGCAAGCTGCAGTCTATCTCTAAATTTTGCCAGTGCTGGTCCTGCCAACACCTTGGTGAACATATCAGCTAGCATGTCTACCGTGCTAACCCAGCTGATAGTCAACTCATCGAGTTCTACGAACTCTCGGACCCTCAGGTCCCTGACCCTGATGTGCTTGGAGCGGTCACTAGAGATGGGGTTCACTGCTAGCAAGTTGGCACTCTTGTTGTCACCCCACAGCGTTGGCTTCACAGCCGACAAACCAAGATCAGTGCACAACTGCTTTGCCCACATCACCTCATTGGCTGCTGAACTCATAGCAATGAGCTCTGCCTCAGTTGTATCACCAGCCACAATAGTCTGCCTCTTCGAACGCCAGAATACACAGTTCCCATGCGTCCGGACTACTACTCCGGACACGCTCTTCAAGCAAGCACCATTTGGCGAAGTCAGCATCCGTAAATGCTTCCAACACCTCACATCCCCCATTGGAGCCACTAAAGGTCAAGCCAAAGTTTATGGTCCCTCGCAGGTATCTCAGTACGTGAAGGACACCATTCCAATGACATTTAGCACTCCCAGCCATATGCCTGGCCAGGACATTAGCCGGAAACGCAATGTCTGGACGTAAGACAACTGCCACATACTGGATGCTTCCTACGGCTTGCATAAACATCTTATGCTCTGTGCCTGTAGCCTTCGCCTGGCTAGGATCTTCCTTCAAACAAAACATTTTCTGCTTTGGTACCAACGGAGTTGGCGCCCGTCTGCACTCACTCATGCCAAACCTCTCTAGCATTTCCCTGATGCTCTTTCTGTGTGTGATGGTGATAGTGCGAGCAGCTCGATCACGTATGACCTCCATGCCCAGCACATATCCCAGCTCCCCAAGGTCATGACCCGCAAATGCCTCAAGGATCTTTCTGATGGCATCATCCATCTGCTCTCTGAGACCGAAAATCAACAGATCATCGACCCACAGAAAAATAAGACAACGTCCTACTTTGCAAATGAACATTGCAGGGTCACTGGCTGATCTCACAAAACCCATACTCAATAAGAGTTCTGCAAGCGCTTTGTGCCACTCCCTGGCAGCTTGCTTCAGACCATACAAGCATTTTTTAGACGTCACACCATACCAGACCCATCGTCCAGTACCGGAGGTTGTGCCACATACACTTCCTCCTCCAGAACACCATTCAGGAAAGCACATTTAATGTCTATATGCCTCGTCTCTAGATCCTCTACTGCACAGACCGATAAAAGAGCCCTGAAGGTAGCATAACTGCCCACAGGTGCCCATGTCTCAAAGAAATCTACGCCCTCCACTTGCGTAAATCCCCTGGCTACATATCTGGCCTTGACACGCTCAATTTCACCCTGTGCTCCTCGCTTGATCTTAAGCACCCACTTGCCTGTCACAGGCTTCACTCCTGTTAGGCACTCAACCAGCTCAAACACATCATGTTCTCTTAAGGAGGTCAGCTCATCGAGCATTGCCGTGATCCACTTCTCACGGTGAGCGCCTAGCATGGCCTGCTGCACGGTTGGATCATCTACTACGGCCTCGACCCTCTTCCTCACGGTAGCTGCACGCCTGGACTCACAAAGGCTAGCAGTAGGGCCACCGTTTGGAGTCACCTTCTGTCCCGTCGTCTTTTCTGCATCAGGAGTCACACTGTCAGCCGTCGCCAACGCTCCTTCAGCCCAGTCACCGACGTCATTCTCATCATCATTCATTACTGTGGGGCTCGCAGCATCACTCACATGCTCACGTGCTTCCTCCGGGGAAATGCGCTCAACAGCAGCATCACTCTCAATTGCTCCCACAGCATGGGCAGCAGGTCTTAAGACTTTGCGAATAAAGTTAAAACGCTTTGGAACCCATCGAACCCTCACCTCATGTGGCGGATCCAGACGTTCTCCGCTGCCCCTCGCGGCACTTGGTGCTGACTCTCCCCCTGAGCCATCACCGCCTGTCGCTATTCCGCTAGGCACATGCCGTAGCTCGCCTTGCCCCTGGCCCTCAGACCCAGATATATGCCTTGGCTCGTCACATCTGTCACGGTCATCACGCCCTGACACCGTGGACCCGCGGTGACTTCGGCCGCCGCCGTGACCGTCAGCTCGCACAGGTGGGGGTGGCTCACTCAGCTCCTTGCCCATCGACCGTTGGACTGGTTCCGCTGAACATGAGTGGGATCTGGACTCAGACTCAGAGTCATCCTCACCTCCATCACTAGACTCATCATCACTCACTTCCTCATTAGTTGGAAGTGGACAGATATCACAGTCCCCTACGTGCAGCACAGCTCTATCCCTCGTAGGGATCGTCTCTGCAGGCCTAAACTCGTGGTGTAGAGGCCCAGACGGCTGGTTTGCTGCATCATAGTCCCAGTGTGCTACTGCTGCAGCACTGTCAGCCGCTGCATGATCACAGCGTGCTGCAACCACTGCCTCACTGATCTCTGGCGTGTGCCAGCGCTCATGTCGCGCCAGCAGCTCTGCACCCAACACTCTAGGAGAAAACTCAGGCTCACCATCAGGTAGCTTGTCTTGCGGTTTGAAACGCCTATGCAGCGTTCTTCCTGGTTCCCAGTGTTGATGGCACAGACCCGGATGCTCCCCCTCAGCCCAATCCACATTTCTGCCCCTCTCTGGCATCATGTGTTCACGACTGGCTGGTGGACGCACTGCCCGCACACTAGTGCTCTTCACCCACTTCTTCATATTGGGCAAGAACTCAGCTTCCGGCACTACACTGGTGTACTGATCGGGTAGGATCTCAAACTCACCCTGCTCATAGTTCTCTAGCACAACTGGGTCCGCCGTAGCCTCCCCAGCCATGTGAAATCGCTGCGCGAAATCCTTCACTAGAGCAGGTGGAGCAGCCGTGTGCCTGTACATCAGTACTGCTCCCCCATTCCCACGCTTCACGTAAACCCTGTCCATGTGAGGACCTCCACCCGGACCCATATAGGCACCGAGGATTCCTCGCGCATCCAGGTGCCTGAAGTGCTCCCTCCTTGGATACACATACATTGGACACCCGAAAGGCTTCACCTGTGCCACCACGAGACGGAAGTCATCTTCTTTGACCTTCCTAAACCACAACAAGTATGGCACAATCTCTCTGACATTCACATTTCTCATATGCTGTGCCACAAATGCCAACTCTCTCCTGGCAATCAGTTTCTCACACAGCTCATTCAGGCTCAGCGCATGCGCTGCAGCCTTCCTGACTCTCAGCTGCTTAGCCCGCTGCTGCTCATTCGTGGACCATGGCTCAGAGCTGGTGGCAACAAGCCTGTCCTCCAGCTTCTGCTTCGCCTCCTTCCGCCTCACACCCTCCAGTGCTGTGCTCGGCGTCAGGTTGTGTGCATGGTTCACGCACATGTATGCCTCCGGCCACAGGAATGCAGGCACTGCTGCCTGCAGCAGACTCGCCCGCACTGACGTGTTCAGCACACCGATCTTGCGTTCTACCAACCCATTTGACTAATGTTGGGCGGTGTCAGTGAACGTGTGCACTATCCCTCACCACTCAAGGCACTGAGCCAGCTGACTCGAGCTGAACTCACCTCCTTGGTCCGTGTGCAGCCTCCGCACCCCTACCTCCTTGTCATAGACAATCTGAGTGCGGATGCGTTCTATCAGGAGGCATATCATTTCCGCAGCACCGCTTATCGACTTCAGCGGGATCACATGGGAGTACCTGCTGTACTCATCCACTACTACCAGGATATAGTTCATTCCTCCTATGCCTACTGGCTTTAACTGTCCAGCCAGATCCGCATGCAGCACTTCTCCAGCATACGTGGCATTCTTTGTCACTTTGCCCCCATGCTGTGCTCTGTCACCACTTCTCTGTTCCGCCACATGGCAACCATGACACTCAAGTGCTACTCCCGTAGATTTAGGCAGCTTGAGGTCATACAGGTCTGGATTATCTGTCATCAGTTTGAGAATCCGGTTGCCAGCATGGTGAAACGAGATGTGCACCAGGAATGCTGGGTCGAGTTGGAAAGAAGATCTCTGACCAATGGGTACACCATCTACTGCAGCGACTCTCGCCTGCTCACCAACCCATTTCCTATTTCTGTGGAAAAGATTGTTAGCACTGGTCCAGTCTATCTTTGAATCTACAGGGCGCAGCTCCCACATTGGTCTGCCTGTCCCGCAATACCAGCTCAGTGTGGGGTTGTCCTCACTATCAACTCCCTGCTCACAGTTGCCCACGAATGTCTGGGCTTTGTCATAGAAGCCAGAGATTTCTACTGTATTTGCCTTGCCTGTGTGCAAGTATATGTTCGACCGCTTCAGCACAGTCGTTGATAGGATGTTTATCGGGCTGGCTGTTACCCAGTAAACATGATCTAGCTCAATGTCCACAGGCACCAGCTCGCCTTGTACTGTCACGCACTTCCCCACATTCGCCCTGATAGTGCCCATGCCATATATCTTAAGCCTGCCCTGGTCTAAGGGTTGGCACTCTGTGATATCCGGTGACTTGATCTCACTGAACATGCTATAATCAAAGCAAATGTTCAGATCAGACCCGCTATCCACCAAAAACGTGTATGGCATGTTGGGCGATGGCCCATCAGCACACTCAGCTCGCAGTTCCGCTAGGTCTACTACAGCCACTTGAGGGCCCCCGCGGCCTCTGCCACGGCCTCGCCCTGCAGCTGCTTGCTTCTGTAAGAACTGCTTGACCTCTCCGCAGAGCAAAGGGCAATCTTTCTGCGGATGGCCAGGCTTATCACAGTTGAAGCACTTGCGCTTATCTTCTCCCCCTGCTCCCACTGCGGCAACCTGTGGGGGTGTACCATGGCGACCACCGTGGCGTCCACCACGGTACCCTCGTCCCCCAAATCTGTGCTGACCACCACGATCATCCCGTGGGAATCGCGATGGGGCAGACTGGCTGCTATTCTGAACATGCGTCAGCAGCGTAGACACTATCTGCGGTACTGGCAGTTGCTGCAGCATCGGCTGCAGCAGTGCATACTCTCTGTCTACTGCCAGTAGCCTAGAGCGGTATAGCTGATCAGGCACAACTTCTCCCAGACCCCTCATCTGGTTCACTATACCAACTACCTCGTTGACATGTTTCTCTAGTGGCTTTCCCGCCTGTCTGGCACCACTGAGCTGCTGGTATAGCTTTTGTATCTCTACCTCGACAGAAGGCATGTACTTGGCATGCAGCAGTGCCCACATCTCATGGACAAAGCTGCAGTCTGACACAAAATCCCTATCCTCCTTTGGTAATGTTATGAATAGCCAATGCTTCACCGACTCATGAGCCTGGCTATTCTGTGCCAGTGGATCATTCACTAGCAGGCTACTTTCTCCCACCATGTTTGCCCAACTCTCTACCTCTTTCTTGAACACCCGAAAGTGATCATATTTGCGGTTCCATACCGGAAACTTATGCTTTTCTACTAGCGACTTTCCCGGCATAGACTTAGGCATTACGAGCGATAGCGCGCTCGCGAGAGTTGCAACATCGATCAACCCGGCTGTTGCTGCCGCTCCGGATGACATCGCAGCCTGCGAAGGCTGCGGTATCGGAGGTGGTATCTGCTGCGCTGCCCATGTTGTCTGGGCAACGTGTGGCACTTCCTGCGCTCCGTGCACCGCTGCCTGAGCACCCGCGTTCCCCGTAGGATCAGCGTTGCTCGGCATGGCGGCCTGCAGAGGGTTAACACTGAGATACCCGTAGGTCCCAGCGTCTTGTCCTTCCCCGTGGGGCATGGACTGACCCTCCGCGGCCTGCTCGCGGCGCACTGTAGAGCGAGTGCGATGGTGCGGAAGGTTAACTGCTCCCTCCACACCGTCAGAACCGATAGACCCTTGGCGAGATGCCATTGAATCGTTTCGGAGTGGTGGTGTCCTGCAACATGACCACCGTATGTCGCAGGAAACGCAGACCCGTAGGCCTCTTTGCGAGACCAGCACACAAGCATAATGCAGCTCCGCCGTAGCATTCTGCATTAGCTTTTCTAGTCTCTCTACGGTCGGCTATACACTAGAGCGGTGTAGCACACTCATCGGAGTGTGCAGCCGTAACCGCAGGTTCCCCCTGGACTCTACCGCATGCTAATAGACATCACAAGAATACCCACAATCATCACCGATACCATGTTGTAATTCAGTGGACCGCGGCCTAAGGCCTGTGGGATCCTGAGCATGTCATAGTCATGCGCAGGGGTTGGTGCTGTCACATACCTTGCTGTCTTAGGTATCTGTCCGTGACAGCGCCTGTACCTTCAGTGGAGGATGAATGCACGTGAGTCTTTGGACAGTAGAAGAGAGAGTGATTACACTACGATCTGTAGAGCCTATATAAGCGTTCAATCAACGTCTCATACGGATACGATCAGAATCAATGTCTGCTGGCACGCAATCTTGCATGCATTGCTCGTGCATATGGTCAGCCATCGGTGCATGGCTGCCCCATAGCCACTCCGGATCAGCACCGTGATTCCCCGCATACATGGTCACCGTAGTCCTGTGTATGCCACCATGCATGGTCACCGTAGTCCTGTGCATGGCTGGATCACGACATATCCGAGCTATGCCAACGGTCACTGCCGGTGGATTCCGACACCACATGCCAAGTATTCTACAGCCCGTGCAAAGCTGCGCCGGGCTGTGTGCAAACGATTTCTCTGCCTGCAGCGGTCCAACGCTTGTGCACGCTGACCTCAGCTACTACCCAGCATGCTTTTGTCTTTGACCGCAAACTAGCTGGACTTCCCTGCTCAGTGGTGTGGGACTCCGGAGCGGTCGTGTCTTTTGTGAGTCGCAACTTCGTTCGCAGACACAAAAGTGCTACAACGCCCTCACGCCACGCCATGTAGCTAGCAGATGGCTCCGTTGTGGAGTCTCTGGGCAGTTTGCACCTGAAACTGCAAATTCAAGGCCACAGATCCAATGTGAAGCTGGTGGTCACTGATCTTCTGCCAGGATATGATGTCATCCTCGGCGAGGATTGGAGCAAAGCGAACGCGGTCCATGCTCAATATGGCGCCGTGTCTGACGCGGGCGGCGCGCCTATGCCGCCAAAGCTGACTCTGGCCAAGTCTCAATGCCAGTTGTACCCTGCTACAACCCACGCTGTTGAGGCTACCCCCACCACGGCTCGCGTACTGTCTGCTGCCGCGGCTGCTAAGCTGTTACGAGCGCCCAAATTTGGCAGTGCCTCCCCGTTTATGGTCCTAACCCGAAAGCTGGAGGACGCATCATTAGGGTCAGAGCCTCGCGACGAGCGACTGCAAACTCTGCTCGCCGACTACGCGGATGTCTTTCAATCTCCTAGCTTAACTGGGATTGGTGCCTCCTCGTTGGGGGATCTGACTCCGGAGTGCATTCCTGTCATTCCCGGGTCAATGCCACACAATAGGCCGCCTTTCCGGTTGTCACCTAAGGAGAAAACTGAGATAGAATCTCAAGTCCAGGAGGCCCTGGACAATGGCTGGATCGAGCAATCCAGCTCCGCTTATGGCGCGTTTGTGTTGTTTGTTCCCAAACCAGACGGGTCGCTGCGCATGTGCATAGACTACCGTGGCTTGAACAAGATCACAGTCAAGAACAAATTCCCAATGCCCCGCATTGACGACTTGATAGATAATCTGAATGGTGCCACGCATTTCAGCACGCTCGACCTTGCTGCTGGCTACCATCAACTCAAACTACAGGCTTCTGGCGTGCCTAAAACCGCTTTCAACACCCACTTCGGCAAATTTGAGTGGCGTGTGCTGCCTTTCGGTTTAACCAACGCCCCCGCGGTTTTTCAACACGCGATGAACCGAATCTTTGGCAAGCATCTGAACAAATGCGTCTGTGTCTATCTGGACGATATCCTGATATTCTCGCGTTCAGAAGAGGAGCACTTCCAGCAACTGGAAATGGTCCTCGGCCTGCTCCGGGAGAATAAGCTGTTCGCCAAACGCAAAAAGTGCGAGTTCTTCAAACCAGAACTCAAATACTTGGGTCATATGGTCTCGGCTTCAGGCATCAAGCCGGACCCAGCTAAAATTCAAACCATCTCGGATGAGCCTCGGCCGACTGGTGTCAATGAAGTGCGCCAGTTCCTCGGCCTCGCTAATTACTTCCGCAAATTCATCCGGGGCTATGCTGCCACTGCTGCGCCTCTGACTGACTTGCTCAAAGGCCTCTCGAAGCAGGAACGCGCTGGGGTCAGACACCGCCGCCGCATCGCTGCGGAGGACGCTGCTGCTATGGCAACGCGGTTCCACGAGCGGTGGTCCGCCGACTGTGACGCGGCGTTTTCGGCTATTAAAACTGCGCTGACATCCTCCCCAGTTTTGGCGCTCCCGGACCCGGACAAGCATTTAACTCTGGTTAGTGACGCCTGTGACATTCCTCCGGCGCTCGGCGCGGTCCTCATGCAGGACGGTCACCTGGTCTCTTACTTTTCTCGTAAGCTTTCCGGCCCGGAACTGAACTACTCCACGTCGGACAAAGAAATGCTGGCGGTGATATGTTTGCTTCGGGAATGGCGTTGCTATCTAGAGGGTGCTGCTTTCACGATTGTGACGGACCATCAACCAAATACCTATTTGGACGTGGCAACCAGTGCGCACACGCTCAAGCGTCGCGCACGTTGGCTGGATGTCGCGTGCGGCTACACGTATACATGGTGTTATCGTCCCGGCAGGACAAACGTTGCGGACCCGCTGTCCCGGGCCCCGCAGCACTTTGCCGTGATGCAACCTTCTGTCGCAATGGCGATGCAACTCACTCGCCACGCAGTTTCTGCACAACAACTGCCTGGCCCACGGTGTTGTACAGTGTGCGCTATCAAAGCTGCTAGACTTCTCCGTCCCCCCTCCACCCGGGGCACCGGTGTGACAGGCGGGACCCGTCGTGCGCAGGGGCTGCACACTTCTGACGGGGGGAGTGACACTGCCGAGGAAAGTCCGCCAAACGAGTCTGTAGCAAACGAGCTAGCTGATGCATCTTATCTGGCTGGGTCCGCGGACGATGAGATCGCAGCATCAAGCTATGCGCTACGCAACTTCCTCCAGCGCTTGAATCGTAGCTACGAGCAGGATCAGAATGTGTCGAAACCCGCCTTCGATTACCCAACTGAGGAAAGACGCTAATGGTCTGTACTGGACTTCAGCCAATCAACTGGCAGTCCCAAGCTTCGACAATCTCCGAAGGGAAATGTTCGAATCGGTACACGTCCAACCTTTCTCCGGACATTACGGATTGAAACGTACTTTGGAGAAGGCTAACAAGCTGTACGATTGGCCCGGCATTGCTGCAGACGTTAAGCGCTGGTGCCAGGAGTGTGACTCTTGCCAACGGGTCAAAGCTGAGCGAGCAAAACCAAAAGGGACACTACAACCCTTGGACACGCCAGAACGACGTTAACGTTGGGAATCTGTGTCGATGGACCTGATAACCGACCTGCCGGTCACGTCTAAGGGGCACGATGCTATCTTCGTTGTGGTCGGCCGTCTCACTAAGATGGTGCACATCGAAGCCGTAAAAAAAGCTATCTCTGCTGAAGGCTTGGCCGCCGTGTACACTGATCGAGTGTTCCGCTACCACGGCGTCCCCCAAAGCATAGTTTCCGATCGGGACCCTCGCTTCACGAGTCTGTTCTGGAGGGAATTAGCGAAACGCTTGGGGACAGAGCTTCGAATGTCTACGGCATACCATCCACAAACGGATGGGCAAACCGAACGAGTCAATGGGGTCTTGAAAGACACCCTGCGGCATTTCGTGGGACCGTACCAAAATGACTGGGATGATCTGCTGGCGCCCGCTGAGTTCGCTATGAACAACTCACGGCACCACAGCATTCGGAACACACCGTTCATGCTCAACTACGGACAAAACCTAGACGACCCCACCGTCGCCAAACTAAGAAATCTGAATCCGTTGGTTGGGCCGTTCGTCGGCAAATGGTCGGAACAGCTGTCCCGAGCCAAGCTCTGCCTCGAGGCTGCACAACAACGGATGAAGTATTACGCAGATCAACGGCGTCGGGCAACCCCCGCGTTCCAAGTCGGCGATCACGTGCTCTTGAACATCCAGAATTTCAAACTCCAAAGTGGGTTGTGCCGCAAGCTGGCTCCGCGATATCTTGGCCTTTCCGCATCACGCAAGTGGTGGGCTCGGCTAAGCTAGCTTTCAAGCTAGACCTCCCTCGCGACTTGCGGATCCATCCGGTGTTCCATGCAAGTGCGTTGAAGGCCTACAACTACTTCGACGGCAACTACGTGCCGCCGCCGCTGCCTTCGCTCATAGACGGGGAGCTCGAATTCGAGGTAGATTGCATTTCCAATACTCGCAAGGAGGGGAAGCAGCGCGAGTACCAGGTCCATTGGGCCGGCTACCACGACGCCGCATGGGAAAATGTCAAGAACCTCACCAACTGTCCTGACAAACTCCGAGAGTTTTGGGACGCCAAGGGATTGCCATGTCCACATGCGATTCCCCGCTAGCCGGGTCGCTATAGGCCTCGAAGCCACATCTAAGGGTCGGTCTACCCGGCACGGGCAGACTTTCCCCCGGGGGAGCTCCGTCACAGATATGTGTCGCCAGCTAGACACACGTTAGCAAATCTATCTGATAGATACTATTACGGTGGTGGCTGTACAGTAACGCCCGTACATGACACGCTCGGACCGTCATCGATGACGCCCAGTGTGGCTGCGGGGCAAACAGTGCTGTACGTCTGTGCGAGGCGGGACGCAGACGGTGGTCATTAGCTATTAATGACCATGAGCCTTCTGTCGTGATCCAGCCATGCACAGGGCTACGGAGACCATGCATGGAGTGGATGCACGTGTCGTAATTCAGCGGACCGTAGCCCTAAGGCACTGTGGGACCTGAGCACTGCGTAGCTGTGCGCAGAGGGTCGCGCTGTCACATACCTGGCTGGTGTACAGGCCTCCGCTGTGACAGTGCGCTCTCAGTCTTTGGAATATAGCACGTGAGACTTAGCAGAGAAGAGTGATTACACTTTGATCAGTAGAGCCTATATAAGCGTTCAACCAAAACGTCTCATACGGATACGATCAGAATCATTGTCTGCGGCACGCAATCTAGCATGCATTGCTCGTGCATATGGTAAGCCATCGGTGCATGGCGTCCCATAGCCACTCCGGATCAGCACCGTGCATCCACTCCATGCATGGTGACCGTAGTCCTGTGCATGGCTGGATCACGACACTCCCCCTAGACTAGGCTTGTACTACCGCAAGCTGTAGTCTATCTCTAAATTTTGCCAGTGCTGGTCCCGCCAACACTTTCGTAAACATATCAGCTAGCATGTCTACCGTGCTAACCCAGCTGATAGTTAACTCATCGAGTCCTACGAACTATCGGACCCTCAGGTCCCTGACCCTGATGTGCTTGGAGCGGTCACTAGAGATGGGGTTCACTGCTAGCAAGTTGGCACTCTTGTTGTCACCCCACAGAGTTGGCTTCACAGCCGACAAACCAAGATCAGTGCACAACTGCTTAGCCCACATCACCTCATTGGCTGCTGAACTCATAGCAATGCGCTCTGCCTCAGTTGTGTCACCAGCCACAATAGTCTGTCTCTTCGAACGCCAGAACACGCAGTTCCCATGCATCCGGACTACTACTCCTAACACGCTCTTCAAGCAAGCACCATTGGCGAAGTCAGCATCCGTAAATGCTTCCAACACCTCACATTCCCCGTTGGAGCCACTAAAGGTCAAGCCAAAGTTTATGGTCCCTCGCAGGTATCGCAGTACGTGAAGGACACCATTCCAATGACATTTAGCACTCCCAGCCATATGCCTGGCCAGGACATTAGCCGGAAACGCAATATCTGGACGCGACACAACTGCCAAATACTGGATGCTTCCTACGGCTTGCATAAACCTCTTATGCTCTGTGCCTGTAGCCTTCGCCTGACTAGGATCTTCCTTCAGACTAAACATTTTCTGCTTTGGTACCAACGGAGTTGGCGCCCGTCTGCACTCACTCATGCCAAATCTCTCTAGCATGTCCCTGATGCTCTTTCTGTGTGTGATGGTGATAGTGCAAACAGCTCGATCACGTATGACCTCCATGCCCAGCACATACCCCAGCTCCCCCAGGTCACGACCCTCAAATGCCTCAAGGATCTTTCTGATGGCATCATCCATCTGCTCTCTGTGGCCGAAAATCAGCAGATCATCGACCCACAAAAAAATAAGACAACGTCCTACTTTGCAAATGAACAGTGCAGGGTCACTGGCTGATCTCACAAAACCCATACTCAACAAGAGTTCTGCAAGCGCTTTGTGCCACTCCCTGGCAGCTTGCTTCAGACCATACAACGCCTTTTTCAGACGCCACACCATACCAGACCCATCGTCCAGTACCGGAGGTTGTGCCACATACACTTCCTCCTCCAGAACACCATTCAGGAAAGCACATTTAATGTCTATATGCCTCGTCTCTAGATCCTCTACTGCACAGACTGGTAACAGAGCCCTGAAGGTAGCATAACTGCCCACAGGTGCCCATGTCTCAAAGAAATCTACGCCCTCCACTTGCGTAAATCCCCTGGCTACATACCTGGCCTTGAAACGCTCAATTTCACCCTGTGCTCCTCGCTTAATCTTAAGCACCCACTTGCCTGTCACAGGCTTCACTCCTGCTGGGTACCGGACTAGCTCGAACACATCATGTTCCCTTAAGGAGGTCAACTCATCAAGCATTGCTATGATCCACTGATCACGATGGCAGCCTCTCATGGCTTGCTGCACCGTTGGATCGTCCAGCACAGCTTTGACCTTCTTCCTCGCAGCAGCTGCACGCCGGGACTCACTACGGCTAGCAGTCGTGCCACTGCTCGGAATCACCTCCTGCCCCGTCGTCTTTTCTGCATCAGGAGTCACACTGTCAGCCGTAGCAAACACTCCATCCGCCAAGTCACCGACGTCACTCTCCATATGGACTACTGTGGAGCTCCCAGCATCATCATGCTCACGTGCATCATCCGGGGAAATGCGCTCAACAGCAGCATTCTCACTTTCATTCACTCCCACAGCATGGACAGCAGGTCTTAAGGGTTTGCGAATCAATTTGAAAGGTTTTGGAAACCATCGAACCCTCACCTCTTGTGGTGGATCCAGATGTTCTCCGCTGCCTCCTGCGGCACTTGGTGCTAACTCTCCCCCTGAGCCAGCTCCGCCTGCCTCTACCCCACTAGGCACATGCCGTAGCTTGCCTTGCCCCTGTCTATCAACACGCTGTGGCATATGCCGTGGCTCATCATGCTCCCAGCGTACTGCACGTCCTGACACCGCTGACCCGTGCCTTCGGTCGTACCTCCCGTGGCTATCAGACTTCGCAGGTGGGGGTGGCTCACTCGGCGCCTTGCCCATCGACCGTTGCAGCCTCATTCGTTGACCACGGTTCACGACTGGTCTGCACATGTCTCTCCTCCAGTTTCTGCTTGGCCTCCTTCCGCCTAACACCCTCTAGAGCTGTGCTAGGCGTCAGGTTATGTGCATGGTTCACACACATATACGCCTCTGGCCACAGAAATGCAGGCACAGCCGCTTGCAGCAGGCTTGCTCTCACACTTCTGTTCAGCACACCGATCTTTCTCTCCACCATTCCGTTGGACTCATGCTGGCACGTGGCAGTGTACGTGTGCTCAATGCCACGCCACGCGAGGTACTGAGCCAGCTGGTTAGAGCTGCACTCACCACCCTGGTCAGTGTGCAGCCTCCGCACCCCAACCTCTCTATCATACACGATCTGAGTGCGGATTCGCTCAATCTGCAGGCATATCATTTCCGCAGCCCCACTCTTGGACTTCAGCGGAATCACATGGGAGTACCGGGAGTACTCATCCACCACTACCAGGATGTAGTTCATAACCCCGATTCCTACTGGCTTGATCTGCCCTGCTAGGTCAGCATGCAACACTTCTCCAGCATAGGTGGCATTCTCAGTCACTTTGCCCCCGTGCTGTGCTCTATCGCCACTTCTCTGTTCAGCCACGTGGCAACCATGACACTGAAGCGCTACCCCCGTAGGTTTCAGCATCTTCAGGTCATACAGTTGTGGGTTGTCTCTCATCAACTGGAGTACCCGATTGCCGGCATGATGAAAAGCGATATGCACTAGGAATGATGGGTCAACCTGGAAGGAATATCCTTGTTCATTCGGTACACCGGTCAATGCAGCAACTTGCTGCTGCTCACGTACCCATTTCCCATTCCTATGGAACAAGTTATTCGCACTCGTCCAGGCTGCTCCTCTATCTACCGGCCGCATTTGCCATATCGGCCTGCCCTTCCCACAGAACCATGTCAGAGTAGGTTTTCCATCCTCATCCTCACCCTGCTCACAATTCCTGTGGAACCCATAGCTCTGGTCATGAAACCCAGGCATCACTACCCGGTTTGCATGCTTGCCCGTATGCAAGTATATCTCAGACTTTTTCAACTCCTTTGTTGAAAGGATGTTGATGGGACTGGCCGGCACCCAGTAAACGTTTGTCAACTCTATGTCTACTGGTGTGATAGTGCCCTGTGCATTCACATACTCTCCCAGATTAGCTCTGATCGTGCCCACACCATACATGTCTAGCCTGCCTTGGTCAAGAGGCTGACACTGCGGCATATCTGGTGGCTTGATCTCGCAAAACATATCATAGTCAAAGCATATGTTTATGTCTGAGCCAATATCTATTAGGAAAGTGTACGGCATGCTGGGAGACGGCCCATCAGCACAGTCAGCTCGCAGCTTATCTAGGTCAACTACAGCTACCTGAGGGCCACCGCAGCCTCTGCCACGGCCTTGCCTGCAGCTGCTTGCTTCTGCAGGAATTGTTTGACCTCTGCGGAGAGCAATGGACAATCCTTTTGCACATGTCCAGGCTTATCACAGTTGAAGCATTTTCTCTTTTGTGCTCCCCCTGCTGCCCCTGCTCCCACTGCTGCTACCTGTGGGGGTGAACCTTGGCGACCACCGTAGCGTCCACCTCGGTACCCACGTCCCCCATGGCGCTGTTGTCCACCGCGATCGTCCCGTGGGAATCGTGATGGACCCTGCTTGCTGTTTGTCTGGGCATGTGTCAACAGCGTAGACACTATCTGCTGCACTGGCATGGCCTGCAGCATGGGCTGCAACAGGCTGTACTCTCTGTCTACTGCCAGCAACCGTGATCTGTATAACTGATCAGACACAGTCTCACCCAGTCCTCTCATCTGGTTCACTATGCCCACCACCTCATTCACATGCTTCTCCAGCGGCTTGCCAGCCTGCTGGGTACTGCTGAGCTGGTGATACAGCTTCTGTATTTCTACTTCCACTGATGGCATATACTTAGCATGCAGCAACGACCAGACCTCATGGACGAAACTACAGTCTGCCACGAAGTCTCTATCCTCCTTTGGCAGTGTGGTGAACAACCAGTGCATGACTTGCTCATGAGCCTGGCTGCTCTGAGCAAGCGGATCATTGACTAGCAGGCTACTCTCACCCACCATCTTTGCCCAGCTCTCTACCTCCTTCTTAAATATTCGGAAGTGATCAGTCTTATAGTGCCACACCGGGAATCTGTTCTTCTCTACTAGAGATTTCCCCGGTGCTGGCCTGGGCATGGCAAGCGACAGCGCTTGCGCCAGCGTGCCTACGTCAATAGATCCAGCCGTAGCTGGTACTCCTGATGATATCGCAGCCTGCGAAGGCTGCGGTATCCGAGGCGGTATCTGTTGGGTTATCCACGCAGCTGGTGCTGCGAGATGTGCTGGCTGTGTTCCCTGTGCCGCATCCTGAGCTCCTGCTTCCCCCGTAGGATCAGCATTTCCCGGCAATGCCGCCTGCAGAGGACCCGCATTGGGATACCCGTAGGTCCCAACGCGCTGTTCTTCCCCGTAGGTCACGAACTGGTCCTCCGCGGCCTGCTCGCGGCGCGCTGTGGAACGTGTGTGATGGCGAGGACGAACTTCTTCTCCATCCTCGCCGTCAGAGCCAATAGATCCCTGGCGAGATGCCACTGGAACTTCTCGGCGTGGTGGCATCCTGCAACACGACCATCGTGCGTCGCAGGACACGCAGACCCGTAGGCCTTTCTGCGAGACCAGTACCCTAACAGAATGCAGTCCAGCCGTAGCGTTATGCATCTGTGTACTCTAGTCTCTCTACGGACTCTACAGCTAAACGCTAGGGCGGTGTGAATCGCTCATCGGGACGCTCAGCCGTAGCCGTAGACCCCTGGACGCTATCGCAAGCATGCAACCATTGCTAGAATACCCACAAACATCACCGATACCATGTCGTAATTCAGTAGACCGTAGCCCGAAGGCACTGTGGGATCTGAGCATGGCGTAGCCGTGCGCAGGGGGTCGCGCTGTCACATACTTGGCTGGTGTACAGGCCTCCGCTGTGACAGTGCGCTCTCAGTCTTGGAATGTAGCACGTGAGTCTTTGGCAGAGTAGAGTGATTACACTTTGATCAGTAGAGCCCATATAAGCGTTCAACCAAACGTCTCATACGGATACGATCAGAATCATTGTCTGCGGCACGCAATCTAGCATGCATTGCTCGTGCATATGGTAAGCCATCGGTGCATGGCGTCCCATAGCCACTCCGGATCAGCACCGCGCATCCACTCCATGCATGGTCACCGTAGTCCTGTGCATGGCTGGATCACGACATTGTTGAGTATGGGCTTTGTGAGATCAGCCAGTGACCCTGCACTGTTTATCTGTAAAGTAGGACGCTGTCTTATTTTCCTATGGGTCGATGATCTGTTGATTTTTCGGTCGCAAAAAACAGATGGACGACGCCATCAGCAAGATCCTTGAGGCATTTGAGGGTCGTGACCTGGGTGAGCTTGGATATGTGATGGGCATGGAGGTCATACGTGATCGCACCGCTCGTGTCGTGATCCAGCCATGCACAGGACTACGGAGATCATGCATGGAGTGGATGCACGGTGCTGTTCCGGAGTGGCTATGGGACGCCATGCACCGATGGCTATGCACGACCAATGCATGCAGATTGCGTGCAGCAGACAATGATTCTGATCGTATCCGTATGAGACGTTGATTGAACGCTTATATCGGCTCTACAGATCACAGTGTAATCACTCTTCTTCTGCTAAAGACTCACGTGCTTAAATCCAACACTGAGAGCGCACTGTCACGACGGAACCTGTACACCAGCCAGGTATGTGACAGCGCGAGCCCCTGCGCACAGCTTCGGCGTGCTTAGATCCCACAGTGCCTAAGGGCTTCGGTCCGCTGAATTATGACAGCTCGGACTGTCACCATCACGCACAGAAAGAGCATCAGGGACATGCTGGAGAGATTTGGCATGAGTGAGTGCAGATCGGCGCCAACTCCGTTGGTACCCAATCAGAAAATGTTCAGCGTGAAGGAAGATCCTAGCCAGGAGAAGGCTACAGTCGCAGAGCATAAGAGGTTCATACGAGCCGTAGGAAACATCCAGTATGTGGCAGTTGTGTCGCGTCCAGACATCGTGTTTCCGGCTAATGTCTTGGCCAGGCATATGGCTGGGAGTGCTAAATGTCATTGGAATGGTGCCCCTCACGTACTGAGATGCCTTCGAGGGACCATAGACTTTGGCTTGACCTTTAGTGGCTCCAATGGGGGAAGTGAGGTGTTGAATGCATTTACGGATGCTGACTTCGACAATGGTGCTTGCTCGAAGAGCGTGTCAGGAGTAGTAGTCCGGATGCATGGGAACTGTGTGTTCTGGCGTTCGAAGAGACAGACTATTGTGACTGGTGATACAACTGAGGCAGAGCTCATTGCGATGAGTTCAGCAGCCAATGAGGTGATGTGGGCAAAGCAATTATGCACTGATCTTGGTTTGTCGGCTGTGAAGCCAACTCTGTGGGGTGACAAGAAGAGTGCCAACTTGCTGGCGGTGAACCCCATCTCTAGTGATCGCTCCAAGCACATTAGGGTGAGGGACCTGAGGGTCCGAGAGATCGTAGAACTTGATGAGTTGACTATCAGCTGGGTAGCACGGTAGACATGCTAGCTGATGTGTTCACACAGTTGTTGGCAGGACCAGCTCTGGCAAAATTTAGAGATAGACTGCAGCTTGCGGTAGTACAAGCTTAGTCTAGGGGGAGTGTCGTGATCCAGCCATGCACAGGACTACGGTGACCATGCATGGAGTGGATGCATGGTGCTAATCCAGAGTGGCCGTGGGGCAGCCATGCACCGATGGCTGACCATATGCACGAGCAATGCATGCAGATTGCGTGCCAGCAGTGGGGCAGCCATGCACCGATGGCTGACCATATGCACGAGCAATGCATGCAGATTGCGTGCCAGCAGACAATGATTCTGATTATATCCGTACGAGTCGTTTAGAGAATGCTTATATAGGCTTTACCGATCGTAGTGTAATCACTCTTCTCTTGCTGCTAAGTCTCACGTGTATTCAACTCCAAACGAAGACACAGGCGCTGTCACGGGCAGATACCTGCACACCAAGGTATGTGACAGCACCTGCCCCCTGCGCATGGCTACAACATGCACAGGATCCCACAGGCCTCAGGCCGCGGTCCACAGAATTATAACACTGTAGACCATCGAGGTATGTGACAGCACCAACCATTGCGCATAGCTACAGCATGCTTAGGATCCCACAGGCGCTAGGCCGAGGTCCACTGGTTCACAACATGGTAGGGGTGATGATTTGGGGTGTTCCTGTGATGTCTACATGTATTCGTTTTCGATAGAGTCGAGGGGAACCTGCGGCTACGGCTGCATTATGCTTGTGTGCTGGTGTGACGATACAAAGCTGTACGCGTCACCACAAGCCTCTGTAGCATAGATTGGTAATCTGTGAAGCGCCAGAGTGCGCCATGCCCGTGGTCCATGCATAGGTTAGGGATGGCTTGGTCAGTCATCCTCACACCATGCGCACGGTAGCATAGAGGAGGTTGTGGTAAGTGGTCACCAACACTGGCCTACGAGATAACTTGGTTGCATGACCAGGTCTCGTAAGCCAAGGGCCTCTAACGGCGTGTTGTGTGTGGGGATTAGCAACATTGCACATGTGCCAAAGGCAGGAGTCACACACAGGCCGAACACTATATAAGCTTATGGTGTGACGGCTGGACCTTAGAGGGTTTAAGTACAGCTTTAAACTTACACAAGGTGCTACATCAGTGGCACCGTCACAGTGGTATCGGTGTGTATGCGGATGTGTTTGAGGCACCATGCGTTGGCGAACGGGTAGATGATACTCCCGAAGGCATTCGGTTGCAACCCGATGCCGCTCCGCCGAACAGGCCAGCTTTTAGACTGTCCATGAAAGAACGCAAAGAAGTAGAGCAGCAGGTCCAAGAGCTCTTGGATGCCGGGCGCATTGTCCCGTCTGCCTCTGCGTATGGTGCACCAGTGTTGTTCGTTCCAAAGCCGGACGGCTCACTGCGCATGTGTATTGATTACCGCGCACTTAACAAACTCACGCTTAAGAATAAGTACCCGTTGCCACGAATTGATGATCTGTTGGATAATCTGGGTGGTGCAAAGCACTTCACCTCCCTAGACTTGACGTCAGGTTATCACCAGATCGGCCTGCACTCCAGTGACTGGGAGAAAACGGCTTTCAACACGCGT
The DNA here is from genome assembly GCA_900538255.1 of Ulva mutabilis. Taxonomy (NCBI): domain Eukaryota; kingdom Viridiplantae; phylum Chlorophyta; class Ulvophyceae; order Ulvales; family Ulvaceae; genus Ulva; species Ulva mutabilis. The sequence continues at coordinate 190,533 of UNSF01000112.1, forward strand.
ATTGGCAAATATGAGTGGCGAGTGTTGCCATTCGGACTGTGCAATGCGCCTGCTATCTTTCAGGCCACGATGAATCGTGTCTTTGCGAAACAGTTGAACAAGTTTGTGTGCGTCTACCTCGACGACATCTTGATCTACTCTCGCACTGAGCAAGAGCATCTTGAACATTTGCGTATTGTTCTCGACGTTCTGCGCGAGCACAAGTACAAAGCCAAGCTGTCCAAATGTGAGTTTTTCAAACGGGAATTGAAGTTCCTGGGTCATATTGTGTCCTCAGACGGGATCAAGCCTGATCCAGCGAAGGTAAATACGGTCAATGAGTGGCCTCAGCCTCGCTCTGTGTATGAAGTGCGCAGCTTCTTGGGACTGGCCAACTACTTCCGTCGGTTCATTCGTGGCTATGCGAAAATTGCTGCCCCTCTGACAGATCTGCTCAAGGGTATTACAGCGACTGATCGGAAAGGGAAAATGCTGCAGTGGGGTAAGCTCTCAGCTGAGGCTGCTCATGCGGTTGAGACTGCGTTCAAAGCAAAGTGGACACATGCATGTGCTGCTGCTTTTGAACAACTGAAAGCCGCTCTGGTCAGTGCTCCAGTTTTGGCTATGCCAAATTTTTCCCGCACGTTCACAGTTGTGTGTGATGCGTGCACTGCTGCCCCTGCAGTGGGTGGTGTACTGCTCCAAGACAAGCATCCCGTATGTTTCTTTTCAAAGAAATTATCAGGGTGTGAAGCAGCATATTCTGCTTCAGACATTGAAATGTTAGCTGTCGTGTATGCACTGCGTGCATGGCGTTGCTACTTGGAAGGGCAAATAGAACCATTCGTGATCGAAACGGATCATCAGCCAAATACGTATGTTGATCAGTCAACTAATCAGCACACTCTGAAGCGCAGAGCGCGGTGGCTGTATGAGTCAAGTGCGTATAATTATGTATGGAAATACAGACCTGGTGAGTCTAATATGGCTGATCCGTTGTCGCGCGCGCCACAGCACTTCGCTTTGGTACAAGCGGGTGGCTGTGTATGCACGCTTGATGGTGTAATGGCCCACCAGCGACGAGCTGCTATCGCATTGCTGTTTTCGGGCTCCGTGCGTGGGGCACGCACTCCTCCCCCGGGGAAGAGAGGCAAAGGCAAAAGCAAGAAACTTAAATCTACACAAGTAACAGATGGTTCTGTTCAGCCCATAGCGCAAGCTATCAAAGGCTACTTGGTGGACAATTTGCTCGAACGCAGTCGCAAAGGTTGCGAAGAGATGCAGTTAACGGATGCAAGACGCTTTGTAAAGCTAGACCTGTACAGAAACCAAGATGGGTTGTACTGGACATCCAATGACAGGCTATACATCCCCGACGTTGGCACGTTGAGGCAAGAATGCATAAGCTCTGTGCATTCACACCCGCAGTATGGACACTACGGGATTGCTCGAACGATCCGTAAGGTAAAGGAAGTGTTTCACTGGGAACGTATCTCAGTAGACGTGGCAAATTTCGTTAAGACTTGCGATTCCTGCCAACACGTCAAAGCACCCAGGAGCGCCCGGCCCCTCCTGTGAGCCTGCCAGCTGTGCTGCCGCTGGTGCGCTCACTCCACCCACCCCGGCCCCCAGCGCCTCGGCCGTGCCTTCCACCCCATGTGGCACCCAGACGCTGGCGCATTCCCCGCCTGCCCCCTTGCGCCCCTCCGGACCGGCGGACAACGCTGCCCCGCTCGGCGACGCCGCCACGGCGGACGGCACCTCAGAGGGACCAGCCGCCGCGGCTGCACTCGTCGCTGCTGCCATCTCAGCCGTTGTTGCCTCGTCCGAGGTCAAGGCTGCCGCGGCCGACACGGCAGGCGCCATGGACGTAGACGTCCCCGGCGAGGCGGCTGTCGGTTACAAGGGCGCGCGAGAGCTCGGCGCGGCAGCTGCCGCCGCCGCCGCAGTGGCCGTGAAGGCGGCCGCCCCGGCCGGCGAGTGCGCGGTGCGGTGTGAGCACCTGCCACAGGTGGGCCCGGTGGCCACTAGTCCGCCGCGACGCCTGCCCGAGGGTCGACGGGGCCGCGCGGCCGCGGCTTGCGCCCGGCCGCTACCCCCCCGCTCGCAGCGCGACCCGGAACGGGGTGATCTGCTTGTGATGTTGCCCTGCGACACCGTTGTGGCCGATGTGTGCGTGACCTGTCCGGTGGCCCCCTCCCGGGTCGTCGCCGCGGCAAACACGCCAGGCGCTGCCGCCCAGCTGATGGACGACCGGAAGCGAGACAAGTACGGCCGCTCCGGCACAGGCGCATGTCGCTTCGTGTCCCTGTCGCATGAGACGTTTGGCCGTGTGGGCACGGGTGCGTTCGCCTTCCTGAATAAGATCGCTGACTTTGCTGCGGCTTCGGGGGCCGTGTCCAGGCGAGCGTTCTTGCAGAATGCCATGTGCGAACTCTCCACCACTCTGTGCCGTGGTGTGACGCGCCAGGTCCTCGCTGCGGCTCCGCTGCGTATGCGGCTGGCGGGCAGGGCGGTGGTGCCTGGCCACGATGTCCCGTCGGACGTGCTATAGGCGGTCGCTGGCCGCCTTGCTGGACCGGGTGCCGCGGCTGCAGCAGCGCAGGCCGGCCCCGCGTCTGGTCGTGTTGGCCCGCCGAACCTTCCCGCGAGCCACCGTGGGGGGAGTGATGCGGCGCCGCTAGTGCCCTTCGCGCCCCGCCCCGAGGCCCCTGTCGGGCGGCCGGAGGGGGAGGGCTGGTACGCCTTGCACTGTGGGGGGCGTGCGCCCCCGGGCTCTCATGTGCGGGGGGCCCGTGATGGAATGCTCCAGTGGGGCAGGATGGAGTGGGGGTGCTGCTGTAGGGGGGTCGGTGGTGGCTGGTTTTGCTGGGGTGGGCAGTAGTGCGGTGGTGGTTGTTGCTGTGCGCGGTTGTGGCGCGGGTGCCGTAGTGGAGGGGTGCGGGAGTGCGCGTGCGTGTGGGTGCGTGGGTGTGGTTGTGTCGGCTGTGTCGGTTCGTTGTGGCTTTTTCGCCTGGGAGAGTGATTGCTTTTTGCTGGTGTCTACTTTCGGGGGTTTTGGCCGTCTACTTTCCTTCCGTTGCCCTCGCTGCCGGGCTATTGCGTTCATCTCCGTGTAACACGTCAAAGCATCGCACCAGTTGCCACAGGGCGAGCTGCACCCCTTACCTATACCCGGACGTCGCTGGGAATCAGTGTCATTAGATCTGATAACTGATCTTCCCACAACAGAGCGTGGAAACAACACCGTGGTCGTGTTTGTGGACCGTCTGTCGAAGATGGTGCATCTGGCACCGTGCACAAAGAATGTCACAGGCACAGATCTCGTACATCTGTTCGAGGATCATGTGTGGAAACTGCATGGGATTCCCAGCAGCATTGTGTCAGATCGGGACGTGCGCTTTGCGTCGTTCTGGACTCTTATGTGTGAACACTTCGGCATTGACCACAACAAGTCAACGGCAAAGCACCCACAGTCTGAAGGTCAAACAGAGAGTGCAAATGGTGTCTTGGAAGATACGTTGCGACACTTTGTTACTGACTCGCAGAAGAACTGGGACACGCTGCTACCAGTGGCTGAGTTCGCCATGAACAACGCCTACAACTCGACCATCCAGACAACGCCGTTCATGTTGAACTACGGGCAGAATCCCGACACGCCAGTGGCTCTGTTTTTACGCAAACAGAATCCGCGAGTGAACCAGTTCGTCGGCAGGTGGTCTGAGCAGTTGCAAACTGCGAAGCAGTGTATTGAGGCTGCACAGCAACGGCAAAAAGCTTCGGCTGACCGTCGTAGGCGACCAGCTGAGGAGTTAGAGGTCGGAGACCTGGTATTGATACATATCAAACACTTCAAGCTGAAGCGAGGGCTCAGGCTCAAGCTTGCTCCTCGATATTTGGGCCCATTTCCCATAACTGAGATCATTGGCACTCACAAGCTCAGCTTTCGTGTTGAGTTGCCTGCCCCACTGCACCGCATGCACAATGTGTTCCATGTGTCCTCTCTGAGGAAGTATCACAGCGATGGTACTTATCAGCCCCCGACAATTCCAGAGGTTGAGGACTCTGAATTGGTGTTCGAGGTTGATCACATTTCTGACACCAGAGTTGATGCCCAGCGGCAGTACTTTGTGCATTGGGTTGGTGGTGGCCATGGCTGGCATGATGCAATGTTACTCGGTGGCTGCGACCATCACATCCGGGACTTCTGGCGTAGCCGCAAACAGGAGCCCCCAGCAGATGCTTTCCCCTTATCTTTTGAAGAGCTAACGGAGTTGCTTGAGGGCGACCAACCTTAGCGGGGGAGCTCTGTGACGATACAAAGCTGTACGCGGCACCACAAGCCTCTGTAGCATAGATTGGTAATCTGTGAAGCGCCAGAGTGCGCCATGCCCGTGGTCCATGCATAGGTTAGGGATGGCTTGGTCAGTCATCCTCACACCATGCGCACGGTAGCATAGAGGAGGTTGTGGTAAGTGGTCACCAACACTGGCCTACGAGATAACTTGGTTGCATGACCAGGTCTCGTAAGCCAAGGGCCTCTAACGGCGTGTTGGCGTGTGTGGGGATTGGCAACATTGCACATGTGCCAAAGGCAGGAGTCACACACAGGCCGAACACTATATAAGCTTATGGTGTGACGGCTGGACCTTAGAGAGTTTAAGTACAGCTTTAAACTTACACAAGGTGCTACATCAGTGGCACCGTCACAGCTGGTCTCACAGAGGCATACGGGTCCGCGTTTCCTGCGACATATCATGGTTATTTTGCAAGATACAACCACGCCGTTACGATTCCATGCAATCACGCCAGGAATCTATCGGCTCTGACAGAGAGGATGGTGATGAGCGTCAAGCCAGCCTCCCTCACCACCGTACGCGCTCCTCTGGTCGCCGCGAGCAGGCCGCGGAGGGTCAAATCATGACCCACGGGGCAGGACAAGGCGCTAGGATCTACGGGTATCCTTGCGTAGATCCTCTGCAGGCCGCCATGCCGGGCAATGCTGATCCTACGGGGAATGCGGGTGCTCAGGCAGCGATGCACGAAGCGCAGCACGTTGCACAGGCAACATGGGCTGCACAGCTGTGCATAGCAATTCCCTCCGCCGACTCAGCAGCCTTCGCAGGCAGCAGTGTCATTGGGAGCAGCAGCTACGGCTAAGTCTATCGATGTGACCACTCTCGCGCAGGCGCTGTCCATCGCCATGCCGAAATCCGCGCTGGGAAAGTCTCTAGTAGAGAAGCATAAGTTCCCGACCTGGAAGCATAAGGATGAGCACCTCCGGGTGTTCAAGAAGGAGGTAGCGAGCTGAGCAAACATGGTAGGCGAGAGTAGCCTGGTAGTGAAGAATCCGCTGGCTGAGTAGCCAGGCGCATGAGCAAGTCAAGCATTGGCTGTCCATAACATTGCCAAAGGAGGACAGGGAGTTCGTGTCTGACTGCACTTCTGTGCACGAGATCTGGTCGTCGCTGCATGCCAAGTACATGCCATCAGTCGATGTAGAGATACAGAGGTCGTGTCAACAATTCAGTAGTGCTACACAGGTAGGGAAACCGCCTGAGAAGCATGTCAATAAGGTGGTAGGTCTGGTCAACCAAATGAAGTGGCTAGTTGAGCCTGTGTCCGAAAAGCTGTACGGAGCCAGGCTGCTGGCAATAAGCAAGGAGTATAGTCTGCTGCAGCCAATGCTGCAGTCTCTGCCAGTCCCGCAGATTGTGTCTACACTGTTGACACATGCACAGACCAACAGCCAACCTGCTCCATCACGGTTCCCTAGGATGATCGTGGTGGTCACAGCGTTACGAGGGGTGAGGGTATCAAGGTGGACGCCACGGTGGTCGCCAGGGTGGACGCCACGGTGCACCCCCACAGATTGCTGCAGTGGGAGCATAGGGAGCAGAGAGTCGCGCGTGCTATAATTGCCTGGCCATCTGGCCAAGGACTGCCCCCTGCTGTCCGGTGAGCCTAGGTGTGTTTATGATCTTGGAGAGGACTGGATTACACCATGTGAAGCAATCGGAGCTCCAGATTTCCAGCTTGATATTGAGCATCCTTCATGCCAGCCTACTTCAGCCAGCACTCTTGTACAACTGACTGTTCCGGGGAGCCAGTACCGCAAATCACAACAAGTTTCAGTTTGAACAGTCTGTGAACAGTCAGCAGCTCATGTGTCCCAGTCTGCATTATGGATGATCTATACCGCGATCTGTGCAAGTTACACACGTTGGCTGTGTCCGCAGCAGCCACACATGGCTGCAGTGGATCTGGCAGGCCGCACTCTCATTGCATTCCATGCAGACTCGTTGAGATTTGCTAGGTCTGGTCAGCTATCGCTGCTGCGAAATAAGAGGGGCGGAAAAATCCAGAAATCACGCAAAACCCAGACACAGGGTGTCAGCCATGGCATCCCTGCGGACAGGGGCGAACGACCCCCTTCCTATCAATAACACCATTGATAAGGGAAGAGACAGACGTGTGACCCACCGGCAAGCCCATTGCTCGAGCCACACCCGAACGTGCAATCGTGCCGCATCCGTGTCAATCAAGCAGCGGCAGCGCATGGCCAACGGGGATGCTGCTCACGCGCCCGCTGCGGCCCCCAACCGAGCTAAAGCTGAAAGCGCAGCGGAGGCAGCCGGGGGGCAGCCCATTCTCGTGTTCGCAAGGGGGCCCCTTCCAGCCAGAGGCTCCGCAAGAGGTGCTTTCCCTGGACGGCCTGCGCCCCGCCCGCTACATATACGCTGAAGCCCATGCCGTCCTCTAGAGCAATCCGGAAACCCCGTGTACGTTTCCGCCACCCGCCGCCACCCCGCATCATCCAGTGTAGCCGCCTGCTGCCCGTGTCCGTGCTCCGCGAGGCCTGGCTGTCCTTGCATCCCTAGCAACTGTGTCCACATTCTACCTGGAGCCCTGGCCGACAGCAGAAGCCAGCCAGCGGCTGACCCCTCCCCACTCCCGTTGCACCATGCCGCTGTGGGCCCCATGAGTGGAGGAGCGTTGGCGTGCTTGCCTGCAGCTACTCCTGCTTTGCAGCAACATGCGTGAGTACCTGGCAACATATGACCCAACGGCAAGCCCATTGCTCGAGCCACGTCCGAACGTGCATCTGTGCCGCAAGGGACGGCAAATGAACCACTGCATCGCAGGAATGCCAACGCAGCATGCACGCAGGAGAACCCACGAGAAACGCAGCCACGACAATCATGGTACGTACAAGGTCACTCTGCTGCATAGGGCATGGGAAGGGTCCAACAACAAGAAGACAGTACACATCGAGGCCGTCACCGCAATGAGGCGGCAAGGTGGGAACATGGCTAGCACAGTGGGCTAGGCATCTGAGTCGTCCCTTATGCCACGCAGAAGGTACTGAAGAACACTGCAGGACAGGAAGCAAGGGAAAAAACGCCATCTCTACTTAACCTGGTTATCTGCCTCCAAAGTCACGTCATCATCATACACCTCATGCGAACATGAGTGGCAGTTCTGCAGGCGCTCAATGATGCCATGCACCACAGCTTGTCGCCCTGCAAGTGAGACGAGCAAAGCGCCATAATCGGGTGCACTGACACAGAGGTGGAGTGTGTGCGCAGGGCAATGCTGCTGGCGGGCAAGCAGAGAACCCCACAAGGCAGGGTGGTGGTGGCAAGCAGCAAGTAGGAACGTTGGTGAAGGCGGCTGTCCTGCTGCTCCCCGCCATGCGCACTGCCAGCCCTCATCCCGGGCGCAGCTGCACGTCTGCAATGCAGAAGATTGCACTCAAGCATGGGTGCCGTGGTCAAATGGTACACCCACATGTCGCACCGACTCAAGGAAGACCACAAGGCATCTCGCTGACAATCCAGAGCTGCGCTTTCTGGGGCTTGGGACAAAAACGTTGTCAAGAAAGGATCGGAGGGGTGTATGCCAGCAGCTGCAGCAGCCGCGCGACTTGTGCAAACCAACTGCCACATGTGCGAGACCCGCCCATGATCGTGCACACCAAGCACGGCTAGAGCACTGAGCATGAATGATCTTGTGAGTTTTGAAGGGCTGTGGCCACACACGAAAAATCGGCTGAAATCAGGCAAACCTGTGATTTGCGACTGCTGCTGGGCAATCAGGCACCTTGTTTGGGTCCTGGAAGCAACAGGGTACTGCTTCATGTGGATACGTCTAGCAACCATTATATCATTCCTGTAATCGTGTATTTGGGTGTTGGGTAGAGGCAAGTGTTGATAGTTTTCAATAATTTCGAGATGAACAGGTTGGCCTTCACACAACAAATGCATGGGCAAGGGCGCACCTGTTCCGGTGCCGACAGAGCTGCAGGCCTGCTGTTGGGGCTGCATTGTCACGCAATGTGCCATACTTTACTTGTTTTGGTTGGTGAACAGTGCATTTGTCACTGCAGCATCCCAAATTGCACGTCAGTACCCAGATGGGCTCCGCTGGCATACATGTCTTCCTTACTCAGTGTGCGGCACGCCAACAACAGCTCACACAGAGGGATTTGTTTTTTTCTAGACTTGTTCCAGATTGTACAGGGGCCAACATTTCATTTTCCAAACTTTTGTTTCCTCAGATTTCAGATAGCGTTGCAAACACCGCGACAGCAAAGCTGCATGGCCTGCAATCATCATCGTGGTGGTGGATGCGTCATTAATGTTTGCATGCCTGTACTCCCCTGACGCTCTGCTATTCTGAGCGCGGCAGCATTCTGCCGGGTTGGGCAAAAAGTGTATCAGCGTGTCGGTCATCGAATGAATTTCCATTCACATCTAGCTGTAGGCATGCGCTGTGAGCTACTGTCTCTGCCGTCCTGCAGGCGGGGCCACTAGTGGCAGGTCATCTGCTGGAACTGCCAGGCCAGGAGGGGGACCCCATTTGTCAGCCTCGCGAGGAGGCAAGTGGTGGGTCTGTGCGACCAAGCAAGTGGATACAGTGGATATACAGGCACTTTGCGCTCCGAATTTGCAACCAAGCACATTACACAGGCAACTTGATGTGCATTGGTAGATACCTCCCAAATCCACACTGTTGCTTCTCATCATGATCCTTATGTGCACAAATACTCATATTTGCATGTCGAGCAAGCTTGTGAAGCAAGCTTGAAGCGCGCGAAACGCCGTGTGCCTGATGAGCCTCAAAACAGCCATTCTCCACAGAGCAGTCTATTTATCACTTGGGGATGGTTCTCGAGTGGGCTCCACACAGCTGTGCATCTGTGACCTGTACAAAAACCATTACATGATGGAATTGAAATGATGCAAAGATCATCAACAGAGAATCAACACTACCACGCTGCGCACAACTGGAATAAAGCCAACCCCGCCTTCAACTAGCAAAACTATCCGTTCGAATGATACAGTTGTATAGCTATAGCTTCCCGATGCTTGAGGGGGCAACAGCGTCAGCCAGATATCACATCCAGTCCTGTGTTGGACGCCAAAAATGTCTCGAGTTGAAAAGCTTCATTGATTTGATCCCAGTTTTTGCGTTTATGCCAGTTTTCTTTTGGCTAAGTCGGCCTTGCAAAAGAATCTTGGGGTGAAAACTAAAATACTGTTCAGAATGCACAGCGAGCACTTGCTACATCCTATGTATTATATAAGGAACAATATAGCGTGCTCAGAAAAATGTTGATCCGCACAGAGGGTCGCTTGGTTGCGTCTGGGGGTCTCTGATCGGTGTCTGGTTGGAATTCCACCGCCCCACGCGTTGGCCACGGTCCGTTTGAACAGCCCTCAAAAGGCACCACAGCCGTCCTTCCGCATCAAAGTACAGCTGATAAGCTACATCAAGCACACTACATACACATAGTGTTTACTGCAAATCAATGTGTGCTTCATACATCGCCCAGCGAACATGGATCGCACGCTGATTCTCAGCACACATTCGTGCAGCGGCGAGGTGATCGTCAAGCAGCGTGTCGAGCTGAACGTCGAATTTGGTAGTACCCTGACATATACAGTTTGCTGGGCACCAACAATCGTGACGCGATCTCGTGCAATCTCCTCCAGAATGCTTGCACTCCCGTCGAGCAGTCCCTCTAGAGAATGGACGAAGCTCTCGAGCACTATGGAAGAAGTAGACACACAGTGCACACAACTTGCGTATCCGATATGTTCTGTTCTTCATATCTGAGTGAGCACAGCTCAGCAATCTGTGGCACTAGTGCCTAGTGCTTCCCAATGTAGATTTTCCAATGCAATAGTGATGGTGAGCGGACAGGCTCTATACGAGAGAAACCTGGTGTTGTCAGATGAAGACGTTGCTGGCTGGCTGAAGCCGGGGTCGGCAAAAGAAGCATTCGCAAGAGAGCTATGCCGCTACGGTCAGCTGGAAGGCGCTAGCTTTCTGGCCTCAGGGAACAGTGCATTCAAACAGAAGCTTTTTCTTGCTGTCAGCAATGTGCTTTGGGCAGTGTGTGCTCGTCTCAAGGACTCACTTGGGTGGTGATGAAGCGACTGCTGGACCACGGCAGCGGCTGCGCCGGGCATGCCGTTGCCAGTAGTAGTGGCTGGCATTGGCAGACGGGCATTTCTTTGCTCAATGCTCATTTAAGCTATTTAATCTAACAGCAATCACTGAACGTCTGCAGCATGGCTTGTGTCATCAGGTGCACATCGACACAGGCAGCGCCACTGTACAAGCATCACACATGCATTAAGCTATTCCACCAGACACAAACACATTTGGTGACATACAAAAATGATGTATGATCAAGAATGACCTTATGAGTGCTGTGTAGCGATTGCTGCTTCGTTTAGCCAGGAAATACATTCTTACTCCTATAAGTAAACGTTATTTAAAGACTTTTGATCTTTTGGGGGGTTTGAGGATTCAATCGATGCAGCCTAAGGCCACCATGGTTAGGTTTATGGGCTCGTCTTATAGGTCATTGAAAATGGTGCATTCAGGCCAAGAAGGGATCTTTGGAGGTTGCGATGCTTCCCGAACTCTCTGAGGCTGTGGTACATGGTTCTACACTATGTTGAGCAACCTCATACTTGACCCCAAAAAGGCCTTTCGCCATACAAGTTGTACTGTGCAGACAACTGTGTAGTGTGTACAACCAGCGTGTATCATAGGGGTTTGGAGCCGGAAAACCGGCCCGATAGTTCTTGCATACCCCATTTCCGAAATCGGATGCAGCCGATAATTGTTTCGAAGCCGACGTTGTCTATTGCATATGTGCGATAGCAGGCTCGTCAGATGCGAGAATACAATCAGGCCTAGGTACTACCGATAGGCCCTCGGATTGCGAACCAGCAGTGCAATGCGATGCGGCGTTCGACGTGTGGTCACTAGTTCAACATTTATGTTGTAATTGATTAGGTCCTATCGGTCCTTAGCATAGCTTGCTCGCGCTGCGCTCGCCGCGCTCGCTGCATTCGCCGCGCTCGCAACCACACCATATGCGAAGTACTCTAGATCTATGTATCGCACCTCCACGACACACCACAATTATGCAGTTCATTGTATCGCACGTATCTGATACAGGTGTTCGTCAAGAGTGCAAAAACAATCGGCATCCTCCGATTCAAGAACTGAATTTCCTTTTTTTACTTGACTGCCCCGATACACAAGACAAAAAATCTTCCAAAACGATACAATTCAGGCTTTTCTGAAAATACTATCGCATTTTGCGATAAAACGATAGCTATGATATGCACTGTACAGTACAACTGTCATTGATGCACGAAGCGCAAGGCAATCGCCAGGCATGAACGTCACGGCTGTGAGCCGCGCTACTTTGGACGTCGTCTTTCTGACAGTTCACCAATTGCCGCTCCCTGCACCTCTCAAGGAGTGATGAACTGCACCTCCTCGTCTCCCGTTTGTAGGGCAGTCACAAAACGTTGAGTATGAATATACTGTATGATCATACTCATACAGTCGTACCCGTATAATTAGCTGATTTTGGTACGGCACATACGGCTTGATTACGGTGACCTCGCACTGAACCCCTTAGACACACACACACACACACACACACACACACACACACACACACACACACACACACACACACACACAAGAGTTCGAAACTACCGGACGCGAGCCTTGCTATGCATAGCTATGCACGCTGAACAACTCCACTATGTACAGCAAATTGTCGTCTGATGCCTTGTAGCGGGTATGCACAAGGACGAACAGACTGAGACTGCCGCGGGCGCCTCGGTCAAGATGTGCGCGGACCTTGTGTTGGACCATGCGCAGCCTAATAAGGAGAATACCTCCGAGCAGTTTTGTAAGGTTATGAGGAAACAGAAACTTGACGGGAACATGTGCACAGCAGTCGCGCGTGCAGTGAATGTTCTGCTTGGCATGCCTGTGACAGCATGTGCGGCTGATCGGAACTGGAGCCGGACTGTGGGTGCAACATTCGTGCCAAATCGCAATGCACTGGGCTCGGAACGAGCGGAACAATCACCTTTTATTCAGCAGAGTGATCCTGTCACCCGGCATGTACGTGAATATGATCTACTTGTAGAGTAGGGCTGAGTGCACACGTGCAGGACAGAGCTGAGGTGAGATGTCGCGTCAAAAGGTAAATGTGCATAGTGCGCCCCGGTGTGCATATGGCATAATCATGCTGTCCTATGGCACAATCCTACGGCATAATCCAGGACTGTGCCTCCGGTGGTATGGCACAACTGTACTGCTTGCGGCATATTGATACGGTCATACAGCTGATTGTAAGGCTCACACAGTGATTACGGTTACAGCAGCATGAGAATATCTCAACATACGGTTCCTGACCGCCCTACCCACTTGTCAAACAGCCGACATATGAACGGCCGACATATGTACAGTTGCCCACAGAATCTTGACTGACATTGCAATGCGTTTCTGTCAGGAGACCTGCGAGATTTCCTGCTTGCAAGCGTGTACAAACTACACAGCTACTATGCATTAGGGCTGAGGGAGTTTGGTTGATCCGTTTCCACTGTCACAAGCACTGCTGGACTGCAAGTGCCAGATGTGCAACGCATACACAAAGTTCATATACACATTTACATCATTGACAAACAGCTTCCCAAAATCGTGCAAGGCGGCCGTCATACATGAGACGTATGGCAGACTAAGGCCACTTGCAATGCAATAGTTCCAGCTGACAGAATCAGTAGAGAAGAAGCAGCTGGATTGAGAAGTGCTTACAGGAGTTCAGCGCAGCGAGAGTGAGAGGGATCGGATGTTCTTTTGTATATTAGGAAGACCACGTCCAGCGTCACATGGCTCAAATGTGCGTGCTGGTTGATCGCCCGGCCAAATCACACCTACTGGGTAGCCTGTGAAGATGAGTCTAGGAACTAGCTGTAATTGCGCTTGGTGCACTGGCTCGGAGCCCCTCAGTGCAAGTGTATCTGTGCATTCTCCGACGAAAACATTAAATGTGCCCGAGTGACGTGATGACCACGTTCGTTGTTACATCGCAGAGTTAACAAGGAACATGCTAAAAGATGCACTGCTCCTGTGCCAAAGATGTTCACAGTCAACATAAGGAATGATGTAGATGTATGTGCCCCTGTTGCTGTCTGACATCGCCCCAAATATGCGTGCGTCTGCAAATTGTGTTCAATCATTGATACCATGACCGCCCTGGATGCTCAGGCTTGCGTTTGTTTGCCCTCCAGGCCCGCATAGAACACAATGACATCTCTCTCGATACAGATCTGCGTAATTTGCAAGCATCGCCACTCACAGTCCCACTTTGCTACCCATCAAAGCAAGGCGGCCCACGAGGATGATAGGAACGCACAAAAAGACAGCATGCACGATGACCCGGACACACTACATCAAGCGTGCAACAGCCCAAACTCTACGGTCAGACCAGATGACCCCCAGCCAAACAGCGCCCCTCCTAGCCCCACCGCCACCTCAGCGGCCCCCCACTTCCATGCTGAATCGCCTACCCCCACATGAAATGACCCGTCTGAAGCCAGAATGTGGACATCACACTGTAAGAAACACTGTCTGTCCATGTTCAAAGTGTAAGCCCAGCGCAAAACCCTTCAGATCCCTCCTCCAGCGTATCAACTATCAGCTCACCCATTGGCAACTGACCAGCTGACATCAATCAGCTCTGCACGATGCACTCGATGCCAGAAGCCCCTCAGCTGCCCCATCTCGACCATATCACCGGACCCCAGGCGGTGGGCCCTGTGCCGACAGAACCTCAGCCGATGAATAAAAAACGCCCAAGTAGACAGTCGTTACCAGAGGTAAGCCTACATCGACGGTAGTTACCAAACGTAAGCCTACATCTACCACAACTCATCAGGAAGCTACATCCAGGCACACCCCATGCGGCCCCGGCACAGCAACCCGCACCACCCACAACAGCCCTCCACCTCCATCACAGGCACGACCAACATTGATGAAGATGACCACTGCAGACCCAAAAAGAGCATCTGAATAGAGGCCTGATTAAGGGCTTTTGGAGACCGCCGCTTCACATTATCGACACCATGCAAACGCTCCAGAGTTGTGCGTTGCAGCAGCCACAGCACGCACCACGGCCGCTTGGCGGTACCCATCCCAGATTCTCACTGACAGCAGCACCACTGGCCTCAACCGCTGCATAGCTGCGAGAATGCAAGCCTGCAGCGAGGACAGGGATCCTCTCCAGTATGAAGAGCTACACAAGGCATACGTCTGGTCAGCAAATATCACAACAACGCACAGCAGCCCGTATCCATGCCAAGCTCACCATGAACAGCAATTCTGAGCAGCCAGAGAACTCGGCTCAGGAGTGTTCATCCAGCACCCCTCACCGGGGGACTTTGCCAGGAACATAACCGTTCCAGAAAACCAGCCTATCTGCCCAACATCAATACACCAGTACCAGAAATCACCAATGACACATCTCACAGCATCCTCCGCGACTTCCCCTGGTCCTCCGCACCCAATCTGAGCACGTTCAATCCACCGCCTGTGTCAGCCTCGAGGCCGGGCAAGCCAGATGCACGAGCCATACCCTGCCTTGTGAAACACATCATCAGCTGCCTGTTTGCGCAAATCGGACCCTCAGCTCCATACTCGAGAGCCCATCTGAAAGCCAGATTCATGTCCACCCCATGGCCGTGTAAGATGTACAGGCCCACATCATCAGCCTGCGCTCACACGCAGCATGCCCTGATGCAGGCTTCAGCCTCGGCCAACTGCAGTCTGCATCTGAGTTCGCGGCAGCACTCACACCATGGGCCATGCGCTCTGCGCTGCTACCGCCGAGGACCTTGACACCGCCATGCTGTCGGTCAATCCTGTCAGTGGATTTCAACAAAGCATATGACTCCATCCCCACCCAGACCCTGCTACGCGCAGTCCACCAGCTCGCTCGCTAACGCCTCCCACATGCAGTCTGGGACAACACAGCCACAACACGAAACCGTGCCGTGGGCACCAGAGAAAGCAGCCCCCCGATCATCTCGATCAGAGGCGGGAAACAAGGATCCCATTGCCAACCTTATGATCTGCCTACCCTGCAGCCCGCCCTCGACGCCGTGATAGACAGAAGATCTCTGCAACCCATGCCTGCCAATTGCATGGCCGCGTTGTCTCCGTGGGGTGGTGTGCGAATGTGAGTCTAGAAACCAGCTATACATGTATACTGTTACATCGAGGGGCTCCGATCCAGTGCACCAAGCAAACATACAGCTAGAGTCTAGACTCACATGCTACCCAGCAGCTGTATATGTACTGTTACATCGAGGGGCTCCGATCCAGTGCACCAAGCGAACGTACAACTAGATTCTAGACTCACATGCTACCCAGCAGATGCAAGCCGGCCAGGCGATCACCTGGCACAAACTGCGCACCCGTGAGCCGTGCTACCCTGGACATGGTCTTTCTGATCACAAACCCGTTTCCTTTCACTGTCGCCGCACTGAACTCCCGCAAGGAGTTCTCAATCCAGCGAGCCTTTCTCAATCCAGCGAGCTGTATATGTATAGCTGTATATATATAATATATGTTTCCGTGTCGTGATGTTTCCGTGTCGTGGCCGACCAGCGTCAACCCGACCCGGCCCGGTAGGACCGCACAAAACCCCGTGCAAAAAGAATCCTGGGATTATGTAATGTTATGGAGTGTCTGTGCAGTTTCTCTGATAAAAATAGCGAGTGTGCGCGATACAACCATGTTCGTTGTTACGTCGCAGAGTAGTGTAGGAACGCGCCAAAAGAACCCGCGCGTGCAGATGCAAAAAGAAAACTGCGCATCTGAGTGTAGACTGTAGATGTTCGTGTCCCCGTTTCCGCCCCCTGAGCCCAGAAGAGGAAGCGGCCATGCAACTTCTCTGGAATAGATGATTTCGCGACCGACCTGACCAACCAGGCCGGCCGTCCGCGCGCCAATCAGGCCCACGTAGATGATGATTAGTATGGTATCGACAGCTGACTGCTGTTTCGTGCGCGTTCCGACGCACTTAGTCACGCCAAGCTGTACCCCGCAGCACGGCAAGTAGAAGCTTAGGAAAGTGCCAAAAGAAAACATGCACAATGACCCACAAAAGAAAACAGAGTGGTCAGTAGCTTGTATTAACTGTCCCCGCAGACAGATTTGACAACCCCAGCCCAACGGCGTCCCTCCCAGCAACCACCACCATGCCAGCAACTCGCCACATCCACCTCACAGCATCCACACCCAACACCAGATGACCAGATGACCCGCCAACACCAGCCACTGGACTACGATGTCCGCATCCAACCTGCAAATGTGCTCGCCAGGACTCCAATTCGCTCCGCCAGCATGTCAACCAAGATCACCCGACAGCCCAATGGCAGCCCGACCAACTAGCAGCAATCGACTCTGTACAATGCCCGCAGTGCCAGAAAGTCCTCAGCTACCCCATCCGCTCACACAAAATAGCAGGCGCAGGCAGCGCAGCGTGCACCCACAAGACCTCCACCGAAGAATCAAGCAGACACCGGCAGGCAGTGAATGCCAGAGCCAAGCCCATCCAAACACCACCCCACCAGCGAGCCCAACAGCCCCACGCAAGCACATCCCATGCGCCTCCGCCGCAGCAACCCCCACCCCCCCCAGCAGACCAGCGACCCCACCCACCAAACACCCCCAACATTGACAACGATGACCGACCCAGACCAAGACAGACCATCCCAAAAGGCTCCGCGCACGCCTTCGGGGACGGCCTGGCCAAGCTCGTCACAGCCATGACCGATGCCCCAGACCACGCCGCAGCCACAGCTGCAACCACAGCCATGTTGTGGTACCCAGCCCAGATCCTGACCGACGACAGCCACAACGGACTCGAACGCCGCATAGCAGCACGAATCCTTGCCCACAGCGAAGGCAGGGATCCCATCCAATACGAAGAACGCCGCAAGAAACCCCGCTCCAACCCAGCCAAGCAGACAACCGACCAGCGCACAGCAGCCCGCATACACACAAAGCTGACCATGCACAGCCTTTCCCGAGCAGCCGGATGCCTCGGCCCCGGCTCCATCGTCCAGCAGCCCACACCAGAAGACCTCGCCAATCTCCAAGACCTCCACCCCCCAGGAGAACCAGCCCAGCCACCTCCCATCGACACAGCCGCACCACACATCACTGTGGACGACCTAGAACGTGTCCTCGGCAACCTTCCCAACTCCTCTGCACCCGGCCTGAGCGGCTGGACGTACGAACACGTCAGATCCGCCGCATCCGCCAGCACCGAGGCCAGAGACGCCATCCTCCACCTCATCAACCAGGTCATCAGCGGCCAGTTCCCGCAGGTGACAGCCCTCCTCAGCACCAGACTCGTCCCCATCCGCAAGCCAGACGGCGGCATCCGCCCCATCGCCGTCCAAGAAGTCTGGGTCCGCATCGCCAGCCTCTGTGCACTCAGAGCATGCAGCGAAGTGGGCCCCAGCCTTGCCCCGCTGCAGGTTGGTGTCGGTATCTCCGGCGGCGCTCAGACCATGGGCCATGCGCTCTCGTCTGCCGCCGTTGGGAATCTCGACACCGTCATCCTGTCGGTGGACTTCAAGAACGCATACAACTCCATCCACACCCAGTCCATGCTCGACGCAGTCCACCAGCGCGCCCCACAGCTCCTCCCATACGCCATATGGGCCAACACAGCACCAACCCAGCACCACGTCATAGGCGCCCCACCAGGCACAGCCCCGATCACATCGACCAGAGGTGTGAAACAGGGCGACCCCCTTGCCAGCCTCCTCTTCTCACTGACTCTGCAGCCGGCTCTCGAAGCCGCCCAAGCCACCGCAGATCCCGCCGACGCAGCCCTCCTTGCCTATGCCGATGACTGCAGCATCCGCGGCACCGGCGCACCCATCATCAAGCCCTTCACCACCCTGGAGGAACACGCCCACCCGATCGGCCTCTGCATCGGCCGTGCGAAGAGTGCAGCCACATCCATCATTGATCGCGACGCGGCCCAGAATGTGGCCGACGCCACAGGCGTGCCGCTGCGCCCACACGGCGTCACCTGCGCAGGCACGCCCATCGGCCACACTCCCTACGTCAAGGACTACTGCAACTGCCGCGCGACAACCGCATGTGCGAAGATTGATCGCCTCCTCTCTCTCCCCCTGCCTGCCCAGGACAAGTTCCTGCTGCTCCGCGGCTCTGTGCAGCTTGCCCTCACCCACCTAGTCCGTGTCGTCGCGTGGGACTCGGTCAAAGACGCGGTGCAGCGGCTGCAAGACAGGGTAATGGCGGCGGCGCGGGAGATCATGCACCACCCGCAGATGCCCACCGTCGCCGAGGAGCAACTCCGCCTACCGCTGCGCCACGGCGGATTTGGCCTCATGGACGTCACGGAGCACGAGGCAGATGCAGCCTATCTGTCCAGCGCCGCGCTGGCGCATGACGCCATGCGCGATGGCCCCCCCGACTTCCGCCCATTCGCCGAAGGCGACGTTGCCACAGGCCTACAAGAAAAATGGACAGCGCTGCGTGCAGCAATGCCGCCGGAGGCAGACTGGGGG
Source organism: Ulva mutabilis (assembly GCA_900538255.1). Taxonomy (NCBI): domain Eukaryota; kingdom Viridiplantae; phylum Chlorophyta; class Ulvophyceae; order Ulvales; family Ulvaceae; genus Ulva; species Ulva mutabilis. The sequence continues at coordinate 209,453 of UNSF01000112.1, forward strand.
CCAGAGGAGCTCGAGAACGTCTTCATCGCCACTGGCCTTCCCGGTGTGAGCAGAAAAGTGACCAGGGCAGTAGCGCAGACACGGCACGACGCGCTGCTGCAACAGCTGGGCAGCACCCCTGGTGGCGCAAAGGACCTTGCACGCATGCGCAGCTGCGCCTGTCGTGTTGCCTCACTGTTCCTGGATTCCCTCCCAACCAACCGCATGCTGACTCTGAATGATGGGGATTTTGTGCGTGGGATGCGGTTCAGGGGCGGAAGTTTCCCCCTGCCGCCGTTACATGGGGAAGTGATATGTGATTGCAATGCTCGGGTGAAGCCCGGCGATGTAGATCATGCCATGACATGTCGATACAATGCCGACTGCTGGACGTTGCGCCACAACATTGCCGTTACGACTTGGCGCCGTCGAGTAAGAGCGGCAGGGGTGTCCACATCAACTGAGCCTGTGATGCGCAGCCTGGACAGACGCTACAGGGACGACAGTAGGGGGGACATCCTAGCAAATGGTCCGGACGTGGACGTGTATGTACTAGATGTCAGCTTCATCCACCCATCTGGGGTGGCTGTGGTGGGGAAAGCATCGGGGGCACAGGGGCACGCGGCCGCCGTACGCGAACAGTTCAAACTCAACAAGTACAAAGAGAGTGTGCAGGGATCGTACAAGGTGGTGCCGGTTGTGCACGAGACATATGGCAGACTAGGGTCGCATGCCATGCAGTACCTCAACACGCTGGCAGTGTCGTTGGTTGGGCCGTTCGACAAGAGAGCAAAGGCTCGCTGGATTGAGAACTCCTTGCGGGAGTTCAGTGCGGCGACAGTGAAATGAAACGGGTTTGTGATCAGAAAGACCATGTCCAGGGTAGCACGGCTCACGGGTGCGCAGTTTGTGCCAGGTGATCGCCTGGCCGGCTTGCATCTGCTGGGTAGCATGTGAGTCTAGAATCTAGTTGTACGTTCGCTTGGTGCACTGGATCGGAGCCCCTCGATGTAACAGTGCACAAAGACCCACAAAAGAAAACAGAGTGGTCAGTAGCTTGTATTGACTGTCCCCGCAGACAGATTTGACAACCCCAGCCCAACGGCGTCCCTCCCAGCAACCACCACCATGCCAGCAACTCGCCACATCCACCTCACAGCATCCACCCCCAACACCAGATGACCCGACCAACACCAGCCACCGGACTACGATGTCCGCATCCAACCTGCAAATGTGCTCGCCAGGACTCCAATTCGCTCCGCCAGCATATCAACCAAGATCACCCGACAGCCCAATGGCAGCCCGACCAACTAGCAGCAATCGACTTTGTACAATGCTCGCAGTCCCAGAAAGTCCTCAGCTACCCCATCCGCTCACACAAAGTAGCAGGCGCAGGCAGCGCAGCGTGCACCCACAAGACCTCCACCGAAGAATCAAGCAGAAACCGGCAGGCAGTGAATGCCACAGCCAAGCCCATCCAAACACCACCCCACCAGCAAGCCCAACAGCCCCACGCAAGCACATCCCATGCGCCTCCACCCCAGCAACCCCAACCCCCCGCAGCAGACCAGCGACCGCACCCACCAAACACCCCCAACATTGACAACGATGACCGATCCAGACCAAGACAGACCATCCCAAAAGGCTCCGCACACGCCTTCGGGGAAGGCCTGGCCAAGCTCGTCACAGCCATGACTGATGCCCCAGACCACGCCGCAGCCACAGCTGCAACCACAGCCATGCTGTGGTACCCAGCCCAGATCCTGACCGACGACAGCCACAACGGACTCGAACGCCGCATAGCAGCACGGATCCTCGCCCACAGCGAAGGCAGGGATCCCATCCAATATGAAGAACGCCGCACGAAACCCCGCACCAACCCAGCCAAGCAGACATCCGACCAGCGCACAGCAGCCCGCATCCACACAAAGCTGACCATGCACAGCCTCTCCCGAGCAGCCGGATGCCTCGCCCCCGCCTCCATCGTCCAGCAGCCCACATCAGAAGACCTCGCCAATCTCTAAGACCTCCACCCCCCAGGAGAACCAGCCCAGCCACCTCCCATCGACAAAGCCGCCCCACATCACTGTGGACGACGCGAGAAGAGTGCAGCCACATCCATCGTCGATCGCAACGCGGCCCAGGCCGTGGCCGACGCCACAGGCGTGCCGCTGCGCCCGCACGGCGTCACCTGCGCAGGCACGCCCATCGGCCACACCCCCTACGTCAAGGACTATTGCAACCGCCGCGCTACAACCGCATGTGCGAAGATTGATCGCCTCCTCCCTCTCCCCCTGCCTGCCCAGGACAAGTTCCTGCTGCTCCGCGGCTCTGTGCAGCTTGCCCTCACCCACCCAGTCCGTGTCGTCGCGTGGGACTCGGTCAAAGACGCGGTGCAGCAGCTGCAAGACAGTTTGATGGCGGCGACGCGGGAGATCATGAACCACCCGCAGATGCCCACCGTCGCCGAGGAGCAACTCTGCCTACCGCTACGCCACGGCGGATTCGGCCTCATGGACGTCACGGAGCACGAGGCAGATGCAGCCTATCTGTCCAGCGCGGCGCTGGCGCATGACGCCATGCGCGATGGCCCCTCCGACTTTATGCCAAGTAAGACACGGCACGACGCGCTGCTGCAACAGTTGGGCAGCACCCCTGGTGGTGCAAAGGACCTTGCGCGCATGCGCAGCTGCGCCTGTCGTGTTGCCTCACTGTTCCTGGATTCCCTCCCAACCAACCGCATGCTGACTCTGAATGATGGGGATTTTGTGCATGGGATGCGGTTCAGGGGCGGACTTTCCCCCCTGCCGCCATTAGATGGGGAAGTGATATGTGATTGCAATGCTGGGGTGAAGCCCGGCGACGTAGATCATGCCATGACGTGTCGACACAATGCCGACTGCTGGACGTTGCACCACAACATTGCCGTTACGGCTTGGCGCCGTCGAGTAAGAGCGGCAGGGGTGTCCACATCAATTGAGCCTGTGATGCGCAGCCTGGACAGACGCTACAGGGACGACAGTAGGGGGGACATCCTAGCAAATGGTCCGGACGTGGATGTGTATGTGCTAGATGTCAGCTTCATCCATCCATCTGGGGTGGCTGTGGTGGGGAAAGCATCGGGGGCAAAGGGGCACGCGACCGTCGTACGCGAACAGTTCAAACTCAACAAGTACAGAGAGAGTGTGCAGGGATCGTACACGGTGGTGCCGGTTGTGCACGAGACATATGGCAGACTAGGGTCACATGCCATGCAGTACCTCAACACGCTGGCAGTGTCGTTGGTTGGGCCGTTCAACAAGCGAGCAAAGGCTCGCTGGATTGAGAACTCCTTGCGGGAGTTCAGTGCGGCGACAGTGAAAGGAAACGGGTTCGTGATCAGAAAGACCATGTCCAGGGTAGCACGGCTCACGGGTGCGCAGTTCGTGCCAGGTGATCGCCTGGCCGGCTCGCATCTGCTGGGTAGCATGTGAGTCTAGACTCTAGTTGTACGTTGCTTTGTGCACTGGATCGGAACACCTCGATGTAACAGTATATATGTATATATGAGCAATACACTGGATCCCCCCGATGTAACAGTGTATATATGAGCAATACACTGGATCAGCGCGCCTCAATGTGAATATACGAGAAGGCCATGCGGGTCATGCATGCAATGCATATATGGCGCTTACTCGATTGGTGCCATTTGGCCCTGCCTTCCATCGTTTTTGCAAAGGCAAAAGGGCAAAAGTAACTAGCAGAGTAAATCTCGCCACCATACAACGACAGTTCCAATGGTTTTTTTCACTCACGCTTGAGACGAGATTTGCGATCCTGCTCGTAGCAGGAACCCTTTGCCGCCTCTGTGAGTCGCACCCTTACAGGGCAGTCAGCAAATTCGTGTCCATATCACCCATTGGCAGCTGACCAGCTGCATATCTGTGAGATACCAGGCCGGATCGCATCCGTTGAGTGGCTGAGTGACATGTAAATTGTGAGTAAAGAGATTAGCTGTACGTTGCAGAGACCTTGACACACATGCGACATGCAGATTGTGTGAAGAGTTTACCTGCGAGTTGAGCCACCGAATCATCTGCTCGTTCCCTTCCAGTTGCTTCTTACATGTACGCAGTTTGCCAGTCAGATTGTTCTCTGTCAGCTGCATCTGTCTTGCAGCTTCAGACATCAGCACAACAGTTTCCTGTGACTTCTTCAGCTCCAGTTTACACGCATCAATGTCGTTCGCCATCTGAGTTATTCTTTCTTCCTGCAAATGTATCCCTACATATCAACTAGCTCTGCGGCAGCTTGTGATGCATCAGGTGTGCTCAAAACGATTGCAGCATCAACGGTCGCAGCCCTATGCGTTCACAACACAGCGTGACATTGCTTTCTGTTCTCAAAGCTTGCGTGACTGTGCACAAAGCAAACACATCTAGAACACATGCTGTTGGTAGCCTGCCACGTCGACTTCACTGGGATCCGATGCACATCACCTGTTGACATATGATCAGCTGCTTTCTCTTCAACTTGTCGCCAGTCAACTTCAGGTCTGCAGTCAGGTCACAGATAATCTGATTTCCCTTTGCAACTTCTTCTGACATTTCCGTCATACTTTGCTCCGTGTCAGATATATCTTGAGTCAATTTGTGAAGCTGTTCGGATTGGCAGTTCACAGTTAGATCTAGTTTCTGCAAGAATAATGTCCTATATCGGCTGTTCAAGACTTTTTGCTGGTGTCATCTGGATCTTGGCCATCTCACACATGGCCGCGCAGTGTGAGCACAGGCGCAGACATCATATGAGACGCACCGCAGCATCATTGACTCGCTTTACCAATTCTTGTTCAAGACTGAAAAGTTTTTCTTCCAGGGAAGACAGCTGTGAACATTGTTTTGCACTCTGTTTCCCCAATTCATCCCTTTCTCTGCAACAAATAGTTAAAGATTGCATCATTGACGCACAATGCCGACATAAATGATATATCACATCCCCTGATGCAGCATGAACAGAAACGCTCAGGCCAGGACGACACCGCCGTGAATGTTGCACTTGCAGCGTCAGTGACTTGACATCTGCCCGCAGTGAGGCAACCACAGATTCTCCTGCGCTCAACTTGTTCAAAGCTTCGTCCAATTGATGCTCCAGTATGTGCTTGTTTTGTCTCAAAGAACAAACTTGCTCGTTGAGTGACATGACCTCAGCGCGCAATATATCAGCTTGATGTGAATGCGCCTGCTGCGTCTCAGTCTTCTCCCTGCATACAAATGTCATTGCCCATGCCACAGTGTCTGACACAGCTTCGGACGTGAAGCATCTGAATGTCGCACAAAGAGATATCGTCCAGGAACAACAGCCGCATACGCACCCGAGCAACATACCTTTCATGTGCAGTCATCAGGTCCTCCCTCTGTTTGATCAGCTCTCGGTGAGCGGATGCCTGAATCTGCTTGGCAGCCGCAGTGGCTTGCATGAGCATGCTACTTTGCGATGTTTCTATGGCCTTGACATTCTGGCACTGTGCCTGCAATTCCTCTTGAACCGACTGAAGTTCGCAACGAGTTGATGAGACTTGTGTAAGAAGGGAGTCGCGTTCAATTCTCACTTCATTGAGCCGATAGGCTAGGAAGGATTTGATGTCATCATCACTCCCGCAGCGGAAAGATAGGCATATATGAGGTATCTGCTTGAAATCATTCGTTTCCACTAGCTGTAGTTGTGAGTCCAACTCTGACATGGACAACACTGCCTTGAATTTGTGCGATCCATCATTGTGAGCCTCAATGCTTCGTCTCAGTAGGTCTGTCACTTTGCCTGAAAAATGCTTGAAGTCCACCAGGATCCCTTGCTCGGCTTTCAACGTCTGAAAGTCGTCCTCGCTGCACTCTAAAGTTTGGAGAAAATATGGTCGACTCTCGCTGAATACGTAGATTCGTAGAGTGGGCGTTCGTTTTCCATCCCGCCTATTTCCGAGCAGCATCCGGAACATGTACGTCTCCTCTGAAGTATCAATGCGGTCTGACACACGAAGGGAAACCGGCACGCTATCCCAAAAAATCGTGGAGGCGGAGAGCAAATCAAAGCTATCGGGTGCACAAACGGGAGCATCCATCTTCATAAGATTAGCACAAAACAACGGCAGCTAATGCACGTTCACTGTGTACAGGTTGTAATGCCTTGACACTGCCATGCACATATCGGCGAGTCCCAGGCTCATGAATGAAGCAAAGCACATGGAGTAGACGGGCACGGTGCAAGGTAGCCCACCAACTGTGTGTTTGGCAACATGCCACCTGGGTGACATCGATTTCTACTCAACATCACCAAGGCCTGGTGCCATGTGTTGTGAAACTGGCACGACAGTGATGACCTGTGTGGTGGTCGTGAACTCCCTAAACCTACCAAACGAAATCGCGAGAACAGCGCTCAACGCGTGCAACGGGTTTCTAAACGTTGACCAGCGCGTGGATACATCATGCATGATCGTTCTCGCCATCATCATCATCATCATCAGTGTTACACGGAGATGAACGCAATAGCCCGGCAGCGAGGGCAACAGAAGGAAAGTAGACGGCCATCATCATCAGTGTGCTAGGTACGGAACCTGCGCTGAATTCTGTGCAACACGACGTGTTTAAACTCATATTGTTCCATATCTGCGACTGGGCGCAATGCATTGTCCCTGACCGCTTCTTCCATGACTTTCTTTTCACTTGACCCGAGAACCCACAAAACAAACACCAATATCAAAACGGTGCAGCCTTACACGGATTTCGATGCGGGGATCGACGCAGGAGCGCAACAACGCGGGCAGCAACAAGCAACCAAGCAAGCAACCGAATCGCTGCAGATGGCCGGCAGCAAGCAGCACCAAGCAACAGCCCGGCAACAACTCACACTGGCACTACCGCACGCTAACGCACTGCCACTACCGCACGCCAACGCACTCCCACTACCGCACGCCAACGCACTGCCACTACCGTACACCAACGCACATCACTGCCACCACACCGACGCCGACGCTACGCACTCAATCCAGCCATGCCGCGCACCACCACCCGGACGACCGCCCCCCGTCGCTGGGAGCACCAGGACGGCGATCCAGCAGATGCAAGTAAACGAGGCCACGCCGTACGCCCGGACCCCCACTCCGCCCCACGCGCGGCAGTCCACAGCTGAGTGCGGGGAAGCGAAGGCGGGTGAGCACGCCCAGACACGCCCAACCACTGCCACTGTACCTGTACGCCCCAGAGCGGCACAGCGGCCACTGGTCGCCAACCACCAGCCGTCTGCAGACCGTCCAGTGGGACCGCGTGGCCAGTCAGTACCACCCGACCGGCAAGCCGGCTGCGTAGCGGAGCCGCTGCGAGAACCTGCTGTGTGACACCCCAGCAGAGAGAGGTGGACAGATCGCACATTGTATTCTGCAAGAACACGCGCCTGGACGTGCGGAGACTGACCGCTGTAGAGCGCTGTGAGCTAGTGCCGAGGCTGTGACCATGCATATGCCTCGATAGATGCCCTCCATGCGGCGCCACAAGCTGGCGCGCACTAGCTACAGGCAGCACACCGGAGTGCACCGGGCGATGCGACGCACCGGGTGGGTACTTTCCGGCGTCAACAGAGTGTGGCGTTGAATTTGGGCGTACAAGATATTGATGAGCGTGCGTAGGAGTTTCGGACATTTCATGTGCGGGATTTGTGTGCTTGCATTGGTGAGTCAGGCAGCTGCAGTGCTATCAACTATTCGGATTTCGGACAGAAGTCCTTCTCGCTGTTGTGCTACACAGAGGTCAACGCATACACTCGAGAGCACAGCTGTCGAGTGTATGGTCGAGATCTTTCTACCTCTGCTACGCTAGCGTACGCATGCTCGGCACGCTGCACTCAGCATCCGCCAGGCGGACACAGGCAGCACTGGTAGATTTTAATTTCTGGAACTAGCTGCACCGCGAGAGTTGCGGCAGTTGGCGCGCGCCGTGACGCCTGCGCCTGCTTTATACCAGCGGTACCGGCAGTCGCAGCGGCTTCGCTCCGCACACCTCCTCACCTCGCAGCGCTGCAGCGCAGACACTCTAAATTAGGCATACTTTTTTTTGCTATCGACCACGGGGCCTGGGCCTGGTCCTAGGCCTCTCACTTTCTGCGGGTGCGCGTGCAACAACCACTTCGCGCCAGCGCAGCGGACTCACGCCCGAAGGCCCCAGCCTCGAACCCACAGCACAGCACTACCATGAACGCGGACCCGAATGTACCTCGCCCCGCGTGCCCTCGCCGCTTCCGCGCCGCCGGCAATCGGCTGGCCCACTGCCGGGGATGCCACCCGAAGTACAAGTTCACTGAGGACCAACAGCGGGCACACCATGTCGTGATCCAGCCATGCACAGGACTACGGAGACCATGCATGGTGGCATACACAGGACTACGGTGACCATGTATGCATGGATGCACGGTGCTGTTCCGGAGTGGCAATGGGACGCCATGCACCGATGGCTTACCATATGCACGAGCAATGCATGCTAGATTGCGTGCATCAAACAATGATTCTGATCGTATCCGTATGAGACGTTTGGTTGAACGCTTATATAGGCTCTACTGATCACAGTGTAATCACTCTTCTTCTGCTAAAGTCTCACGTGCTACATTCCAAAGACTGAAGAGCGCCTGTCACAGCGGAGCCTGTACACCAGCCAGGTATGTGACAGTGCAACCCCCTGCGCACAGCTACAGCAGTCATAGGTCCCACGATGCCCAAGGGCTTCGGTCCACTGAATTACAACATGGTATCGGTGATGATTGTGGGTGTCGTGATCCAGCCATGCACAGGACTACGGTGACCATGCATGGAGTGGATTCACGGTGCTGATCCGGAGTGGCTATGGGGCAGCCATGCACCGATGGCTGACCATATGCACGAGCAATGCATGCAAGATTGCGTGCCGCAGACATTGATTCTGATCGTATCCGTATGAGACGTTGATTGAACGCTTATATAGGCTCTACAGATCGTAGTGTAATCACTCTCTCTTCTACTGTCCTAAGACTCACGTGCATTCATCCTCCAACTGAAGGTACAGGCGCTGTCACGGACAGATACCTAAGACAGCAAGGTATGTGACAGCACCAACCCCTGCGCATGACGACATGCCCAGGATCCCACAGGCCTTAGGCCGCGGTCCACTGAATTACAACATGGTATCGGTGATGATTGTGGGGATTCTTGTGATGTCTGTTAGCATGCGATAGAGTCCAGGGGGAACCTGCGGTTACGGCTGCACGCTCCGATGAGTGTGCTACACCGCTCTAGTGTATAGCCGACCGTAGAGAGACTAGAAAAGCTAATGCAGAATGCTACGGCGGAGCTGCATTATGCTTGTGTGCTGGTCTCGCAAAGAGGCCTACGGGTCTGCGTTTCCTGCGACATATGGTGGTCATGTTGCAGGACACCACCACTCCGAGACGATTCAATGGCATCTCGCCAAGGGTCTATCGGTTCTGACGGTGTGGAGGGAGCAGTTAACCTTCCGCATCATCGCACTCGCTCTACAGTGCGCCGCGAGCAGGCCGCGGAGGGTCAGTCCATGCCCCACGGGGAAGGACAAGACGCTGGGACCTACGGGTATCTCAGTGTTAACCCTCTGCAGGCCGCCATGCCGGGCAACGCTGATCCTACGGGGAATGCGGGTGCTCAGGCAGCGGTGCACGGAGCGCAGGAAGTGCCACACGTTGCCCAGACAGCATGGGCAGCGCAGCAGATACCACCTCCGATACCGCAGCCTTCGCAGGCTGCGATGTCATCCGGGGCGGCAGCAACAGCCGGGACGATCGATGTTGCAACTCTCGCGAGCGCGCTATCGCTCGTAATGCCTAAGTCTACGCCGGGAAAGTCGCTAGTAGACAAGCACAAGTTCCCGGTATGGAACCACAGATATGATCACTTTCGGGTGTTCAAGAAAGAGGTAGAGAGTTGGGCAAACATGGTGGGGGAAAGTAGCCTGCTAGTGAATGATCCACTGGCACAGAATAGCCAGGCTCATGAGTCAGTCAAGCATTGGCTATTCGTGACATTACCGAAGGAGGATAGGGATTTCGTGTCAGACTGCAATTTTGTCCATGAGATATGGGCATTGCTGCATGCCAAGTACATGCCTTCTGTCGAAGTAGAAATACAGAAGCTATACCAGCAACTCAGTGGTGCCAGGCAGGCGGGAAAGCCACTTGAGAAACATGTCAACGAGGTAGTTGGTATAGTGAACCAGATGAGGGGTCTGGGAGAAGCTGTGCCTGATCAGTTATACCGCTCTAGGCTACTGGCAGTGGACAAAGAGTATGCACTGCTGCAGCCGATGCTGCAGCAACTGCCAGTGCAGCAGATAGTGTCCACGCTGCTGACACATGCTCAGAATAGCAGCCAGTCTGCCCCATCGCGATTCCCACGGGATGATCGCGGTGGTCAGCAGAGATTTGTGGGACGAGGGTATCGTGGTGGACGCCACGGTGGTCGCCATGGTGCACCCCCAGAGGTTGCCGCAGTGGGAGCAGGGGGAGCAGATAAGCGCAAGTGCTTCAATTGTGAGAAGCCTGGCCATCTGCAGAAAGATTGCCCTTTGCTCTCCGCAGAGGTCAAGCAATTCCTACAGAAACAGGCAGCTGCAGGGCGAGGCCGTGGCAGAGGCCGCGGGGGCCCTCAGGTGGCTGTGGTAGACCTAGCGGAACTGCGAGCTGACTGTGCTGATGGGCCGTCGCCCAATATGCCATACACCTTTCTGGTGGATAGCGGGTCTGACCTGAACATATGCTTTGACTATAGCATGTTCAGTGAGATCAAGCCACCAGATATCACAGAGTGCCAGCCCTTAGACCAGGGCAGGCTTAAGATATATGGCATGGGCACTATCAGGGCGAATGTGGGGAAGTACGTGACAGGACAGGGTGAGTTGGTGCCTGTGGATGTTGAGCTGGATCATGTCTACTGGGTGCCAGCCAGCCCGATCAATATCCTATCAACGACTGTGCTGAAGCGGTCGAATGTGTACTTGCACACAGGCAAGGCAAACACAGTAGAGATGCCGGGTTTCTATGACCAAGCACAAACATTTGTGGGCAACTGTGAGCAGGGAGTTGATAGTGATGGTAACCCCACATTGAGCTGGTATTGCGGGACGGGCAGACCGATATGGGAACTGCGCCCTGTAGATTCAGGGACAGACTGGACCAGTGCCAACAACCTTTTCCACAGAAATAGGAAATGGGTTGGTGAGCAGGCGAGAATCGCTGCGGTAGATGGTGTGCCTATTGGTCAGAGATCTTCTTACCGACTTGACCCAGCATTTCTGGTGCATCTCTCGTTTCACCATGCGGGCAACCGGATTCTCAAACTGATGACTGAGAATCCAGACCTGTATGACCTCAAGTTGCCTAAACCCACGGGAGTAGCGCTTGAGTGTCATGGTTGCCACGTGGCGGAGCAGAGAAGTGGTGACAGAGCACGGCATGGGGGCAAAGTGACAGAGAATGCCTCGTATGCTGGAGAAGTATTGCATGCGGATCTGGCTGGACAGATTAAGCCAGTAGGCATAGGCGGAATGAACTACGTCCTGGTAGTAGTGGATGAGTACAGCAGGTACTCACATGTGATCCCGCTGAAGTCAAAAAGCGGTGCTGCGGAGATGATATGTCTTCTGATAGAACGCATCCGCACTCAGATTGTCTATGACAAGGAGGTAGGGGTGCGGAGGCTGCACACGGACCAAGGAGGTGAGTTCAGCTCGAGTCAGCTGGCTCAGTACCTTGAGTGGCGAGGGATAGTACACACCTTCACTGACACCGCCCAACATGAGTCAAATGGGTTGGTAGAACGAAAGATCGGTGTGCTGAACACGTCAGTGCGGGCGAGTCTGCTGCAGGCAGCAGTGCCTGCATTCCTGTGGCCAGAGGCATACATGTGCGTGAACCATGCACACAACCTGACGCCGAGCACAGCACTGGAGGGTGTGAGGCGGAAGGAGGCAAAGCAGAAGCTGGAGGATAGGTTTGTTGCCACCAGCTCTGAGCCATGGTCCACGAACGTGCAGCAGCGGGCTAAGCAGCTGAGAGTCAGGAAGGCTGCAGCGCATGCGCTGAGTCTGAATGAGCTGTGTGAGACGCTGGTTGCCAGGAGAGAATTGGCATTTGTGGCACAGCACATGAGAAATGTGAATGTCAGAGAGATTGTGCCATACTTGTTGTGGTTTAGGAAGGTCAAGGAAGATGACTTCCGTCTCGTGGTGGCACAGGTGAAGCCTTTCGGGTGTCCAATGTATGTGTATCCAAGGAGGGAGCACTTCAGGCACCTGGAAGCGCGAGGAATCCTCGGTGCCTATATGGGACCGGGTGGAGGTCCTCACATGGACAGGGTTTACGTGAAACGTGGGAATGGGGGAGCAGTGCGGATGTACAGGCACACGGCTGCTCCACCTGCTCTAGTGAAGGATTTCGCGCAGCGATTTCACATGGCTGGGGAGGCTACGGCGGACCCAGTTGTGCTAGAGAACTATGAGCAGGGTGAGTTTGAGATCCTACCCGATCAGTACACCAGTGTAGTGCCGGAAGCTGAGTTCTTGCCCAACATGAAGAAGTGGGTGAAGAGCACTAGTGTGCGGGCAGTGCGTCCACCAGCCAGTCGTGAACACATGATGCCAGAGAGGGGCAGAAATGTGGATTGGGCTGAGGGGGAGCATCCGGGTCTGGGCCATCAACACTGGGAACCAGGAAGAACGCTGCATAGGCGTTTCAAACCGACAGACGAGCTACCTGAGGGTGAGCCCGAGTTTTCTCCTAGAGTGTTGGGTGCAGAGCTGCTGGCGCGACATGAGCGCTGGCACACACCAGAGATCAGTGAGGCAGTGGTTGCAGCACGCTGCGATCATGCAGCGGCTGACAATGCTGCAGCGGTGGCACACTGGGACTATGATGCAGCAAACCAGCCGTCTGGGCCTTTACACCATGAGTTTAGGCCTGCAGAGACGATCCCTACGAGGGATAGGGCTGTGTTGCACATAGGGGACTGTGATATCCATCCGCTTCCAACTGATGAGGAAGTGAGTGATACTGAGTCTAGTGATGGAGGTGAGGATGACTCTGAGTCTGAGTCTAGATCCCGCTCGCGTTCAGCGGAGCCAGTCTAGCGGTCGATGGGCAAGGAGCTGAGTGAGCCACCCCCACCTGTGCGAGCTGACGGTCACGGCGGCGGCCGAAGTCACCGCGGGTCCACGGTGTCAGGGCGTGATGACCGTGACAGATATGATGAGCCGAGGCATATATCTGGGTCTGAGGGCCAGGGGCAAGGCGAGCTACGGCATGTGCCTAGCGGAATAGCGACAGGAGGTGATGGCTCAGGGGGAGAGTCAGCACCAAGTGCCGCGAGGGGCAGCGGAGAACGTCTGGATCCGCCACATGAGGTGAGGGTTCGATGGGTTCCAAAGCCTTTTCACTTGATTCGCAAAGTCTTAAGACCTGCTGTCCATGCTGTGGGAGCAATTGTGAGTGATGCTGCTGTTGAGCGCATTTCCCCGGAGGAAGCACGTGAGCATGTGAGTGATGCTGCGAGCCCCACAGTAGTGAATGATGATGAGAATGACGTCGGTGACTGTTCTGATGGAGTGTCAGCTGCAGCTGACAGTGTGCCTCCTGATGCAGAAAAGACGACGGGGCAGAAGGTGACTCCAAACGGTGGCCCTACTGCTAGCCTTAGTGAGTCCAGGCGTGCAGCTACCGTGAGGAAGAGGGTCGAGGCCGTAGTAGATGATCCAACGGTGCAGCAGGCCATGCGTGGCGCTCATCGTGAGAAGTGGATCACGGCAATGCTCGATGAGCTGACCTCCTTAAGAGAACATGATGTGTTTGAGCTGGTTGAGTGCCCAACAGGAGTGAAGCCTGTGACAGGCAAGTGGGTGCTTAAGATCAAGCGAGGAGCACAGGGTGAAATTGAGCGTTTCAAGGCCAGATACGTAGCCAGGGGATTTACGCAAGTGGAGGGCGTAGATTTCTTTGAGACATGGGCACCTGTGGGCAGTTATGCTACCTTCAGGGCTCTGTTATCAGTCTGTGCAGTAGAGGATCTAGAGACGAGGCATATAGACATCAAATGTGCTTTCCTGAATGGTGTTCTGGAGGAGGAAGTGTATGTGGCACAACCTCCGGTACTAGACGATGGGTCTGGTATGGTGTGGCGTCTGAAAAAGGCGTTGTATGGTCTGAAGCAAGCTGCCAGGGAGTGGCACAAAGCGCTTGCAGAACTGTTGTTGAATATGGGTTTTGTGAGATCAGCCAGTGACCCTGCACTGTTCATTTGCAAAGTAGGACGTTGTCTTATTTTTCTGTGGGTCGATGATCTGCTGATTTTCGGCCACAGAGAGCAGATGGATGATGCCATCAGAAAGATTCTTGAGGCATTTGAGGGTCGTGACCTGGGGGAGCTGGGATATGTGCTGGGCATGGAGGTCATACGTGATCGAACTGCTCGCACTATCACCATCACACACAGAAAGAGCATCAGGGACATGCTAGAGAGATTTGGCATGAGTGAGTGCAGACGGGCGCCAACTCCGTTGGTACCAAAGCAGAAAATGTTTAGTCTGAAGGAAGATCCTAGCCAGGCGAAGGCTACAGGCACAGAGCATAAGAGGTTTATGCAAGCCGTAGGAAGCATCCAGTATGTGGCAGTTGTGTCGCGTCCAGACATTGCGTTTCCGGCTAATGTCTTGGCCAGGCATATGGCTGGGAGTGCCAAATGTCATTGGAATGGTGTCCTTCACGTACTGAGATACCTGCGAGGGACCATAAACTTTGGCTTGACCTTTAGTGGCTCCAATGGGGGATGTGAGGTGTTGGAAGCATTTACGGATGCTGACTTCGCCAATGGTGCTTGCTTGAAGAGCGTGTCAGGAGTAGTAGTCCGGATGCATGGGAACTGTGTGTTCTGGCGTTCGAAGAGGCAGACTATTGTGGCTGGTGATACAACTGAGGCAGAGCTCATAGCAATGAGTTCAGCAGCCAATGAGGTGATGTGGGCTAAGCAGTTGTGCACTGATCTTGGTTTGTCGGCTGTGAAGCCAACGCTGTGGGGCGACAACAAGAGTGCCAACTTGCTAGCAGTGAACCCCATCTCTAGTGACCGCTCTAAGCACATCAGGGTCAGGGACCTGAGGGTCCGAGAGTTCGTAGAACTCGACGAGTTGACTATCAGCTGGGTTAGCACGGTAGACATGCTAGCTGATATGTTTACAAAGGTGTTGGCAGGACCAGCACTGGCAAAATTTAGAGATAGACTGCAGCTTGCGGTAGTACAAGCTTAGTCTAGGGGGAGTGTCGTGATCCAGCCATGCACAGGACTACGGTGACCATGCATGGAGTGGATTCACGGTGCTGATCCGGAGTGGCTATGGGGCAGCCATGCACCGATGGCTGACCATATGCACGAGCAATGCATGCAAGATTGCGTGCCGCAGACATTGATTCTGATCGTATCCGTATGAGACGTTGATTGAACGCTTATATAGGCTCTACAGATCGTAGTGTAATCACTCTCTCTTCTACTGTCCTAAGACTCACGTGCATTCATCCTCCAACTGAAGGTACAGGCGCTGTCACGGACAGATACCTAAGACAGCAAGGTATGTGACAGCACCAACCCCTGCGCATGACGACATGCCCAGGATCCCACAGGCCTTAGGCCGCGGTCCACTGAATTACAACAGTGGGTATTCTAGCAATGTTTGTATGCTTGCGATAGAGTCCAGGGGTCTACGGCTACGGCTGAGCGTCCCGATGAGCGATTCACACCGCTCTAGCGTTTAGCTGTAGAGTCCGTAGAGAGACTAGAGTACACAGATGCATAACACTACGGCTGGACTGCATTCTGTTAAGGTACTGGTCTCGCAGAAAGGCCTACGGGTCTGCGTGTCCTGCGACGCACGATGGTCGTGTTGCAGGATGCCACCACGCCGAGAAGTTCCAGTGGCATCTCGCCAGGGATCTATTGGCTCTGACGGCGAGGATGGAGAAGAAGTTCGTCCTCGCCACCACACACGTTCCACAGCGCGTCGCGAGCAGGCCGCGGAGGACCAGTTCATGACCTACGGGGAAGAACAACGCGTTGGGACCTACGGGTATCCCAATGCAGGTCCTCTGCAGGCTGCATTGCCGGGAAATGCTGATCCTACGGGTGAAGCAGGAGCTCAGGCCGCGGCGCAAGGAGCACAGCCAGCACACCTCGCAGCGCCAGCTGCGTGGATAACCCATCAGATACCGCCTCCGATACCCCAGCCTTCGCAGGCTGCGATATCATCAGGAGTACCAGCTACGGCTGGATCTATTGACGTAGGCACGCTGGCGCAAGCGCTGTCGCTTGCCATGCCCAGGCCAGCACCGGGGAAATCTCTAGTAGAGAAGAACAGATTCCCGGTGTGGCACTATAAGACTGATCACTTCCGAATATTTAAGAAGGAGGTAGAGAGCTGGGCAAAGATGGTGGGTGAGAGTAGCCTGCTAGTCAATGATCCACTTGCTCAGAGCAGTCAGGCTCATGAGCAAGTCATGCACTGGTTGTTTACCACGCTGCCAAAGGAGGATAGAGACTTCGTGGCAGACTGTAGTTTCGTCCATGAGGTCTGGTCGTTGCTACATGCTAAGTATATGCCATCAGTGGAAGTAGAAATACAGAAGCCGTATCACCAGCTCAGCAGTACCCAGCAGGCTGGCAAGCCGCTGGAGAAGCATGTGAATGAGGTGGTGTGCATAGTGAATCAGATGAGAGGACTGGGTGAGACTGTGTCTGATCAGTTGTACAGATCACGGTTGCTGGCAGTAGACAGAGAGTACAGCCTGTTGCAGCCCATGCTGCAGGCCATGCCAGTGCAGCAGATAGTGTCTACGCTGTTGACACATGCCCAGACGAATAGCAAGCAGGGTCCATCGCGATTCCCACGGGACGATCGCGGTGGACAACAGCGCCATGGGGGACGTGGATACCGAGGTGGACGCTACGGTGGTCGCCAAGGTTCACCCCCACAGGTAGCAGCAGTGGGAGCAGGGGCAGGAGGGGGAGCAGAAAAGAGGAAATGCTTCAACTGTGATAAGCCTGGACATATGCAAAAGATTGTCCATTGCTCTCCGCAGAGGTCAAACAATTCCTGCAGAAGCAAGCAGCTGCAGGGCGAGGCCGTGGCAGAGGCCGCGGTGGCCCTCAGGTAGCTGTAGTTGACCTAGATAAGCTGCGAGCTGATTGTGCTGATGGGCCGTCTCCAAACATGCCGTACACTTTCCTAATACATAGTGGCTCAGACATAAACATATGCTTCGACTATAATATGTTTTGCGAGGTCAAGCCACCAGATATGCCGCAGTGTCAGCCTCTTGACCAAGGCAGGCTAGACATGTATGGTGTGGGCACGATCAGAGCTAATCTGGAAGAGTATGTGAGTGAGCAGGGCACTATCACACCAGTAGACATAGAGTTGACAAACGTTTAC
Organism: Ulva mutabilis; assembly: GCA_900538255.1. Taxonomy (NCBI): domain Eukaryota; kingdom Viridiplantae; phylum Chlorophyta; class Ulvophyceae; order Ulvales; family Ulvaceae; genus Ulva; species Ulva mutabilis. The sequence goes on from UNSF01000112.1 coordinate 226,924, forward strand.
TGGGTGCCGGCCAGTCCTATCAACATCCTTTCCACAAAGAAGTTGAGGAAGTCTGAGATATACTTGCATACTGGCAAGCATGAAAACCGGGTATTGATGCCTGGGTTTTATGACCAGAGCTATGGGTTCCACAGGAACTGTGAGCAGGGTGAGGATGAGGATGGAAAACCTACTCTGACATGGTTCTGTGGGAAGTGCAGGCCAATATGGCAAATGCGGCCGGTAGATAGAGGAGCAACCTGGACGAGTGCGAATAACTTGTTCCATAGGAATGGGAAATGGGTACGTGAGGAGCAGCAAGTTGCGGCAGTGACCGGTGTACCAAATGAACAAGGATATTCCTTCCAGGTTGACCCATCATTCCCAGTGCATATCGCTTTTCACCATGCTGGCATTCGGGTACTCCAGTTGATGAGAGACAACCCACAACTGTATGACCTGAAGATGCTGAAACCTACGGGGGTAGCACTTCAGTGTCATGGTTGCCACGGGGCTGAACAGAGAAGTGGCGATAGAGCACAGCACGGGGGCAAGGTGACTGAGAATGCCACCTATGCTGGAGAAGTGTTGCATGCTGACCTAGCAGGGCAGATCAAGCCAGTAGGAATCGGGGGTATGAACTACATCCTGGTAGTGGTGGATGAGTACTCCCGGTACTCCCTGTCGTGATCCAGCCATGCACAGGACTACGGAGACCATGCATGGTGGCATACACAGGACTACGGAGACCATGTATGCATGGATGCACGGTGCTGATCCGAAGTGGCTATGGGACGCCATGCACCGATGGCTTACCATATGCACGAGCAATGCATGCTAGATTGCGTGCCGCAGACAATGATTCTGATCGTATCCGTATGAGACGTTTGGTTGAACGCTTATATAGGCTCTACTGATCAAAGTGTAATCACTCTACTCTGCCAAAGACTCACGTGCTATAATCCAAGACTGAGAGCGCACTGTCACAGCGGAGGCCTGTACACCAGCCAGGTATGTGACAGCGCGACCCCCTGCGCACGGCTACGCCATGCTTAGATCCCACAGTGCCTACGGGCTACGGTCTACTGAATTACGACACTCCCATGTGATTCCGCTGAAGTCCAAGAGTGGGGCTGCGGAAATGATATGCCTGCTGATTGAGCGAATCCGCACTCAGATCGTGTATGATAGAGAGGTTGGGGTGCGGAGGCTGCACACTGACCAGGGTGGTGAGTTCAGCTCTAACCAGCTGGCTCAGTACCTCGCGTGGCGTGGCATTGAGCACACGTACACTGCCACGTGCCAGCATGAGTCCAACGGAATGGTGGAGAGAAAGATCGGTGTGCTGAACAGGAGTGTGAGAGCAAGCCTGCTACAAGCGGCTGTGCCTGCATTTCTGTGGCCAGAGGCGTATATGTGTGTGAACCATGCGCATAACCTGACGCCTAGCACAGCTCTAGAGGGTGTTAGGCGGAAGGAGGCCAAGCAGAAACTGGAGGAGAGACATGTGCAGACCAGTCGTGAACCGTGGTCAACGAATGAGGCTGTGAGAGCTGCACAGTTGCAGACGAGGAGAGCTCAGGCTCAGCAGATGAGTCTGCAGGCTCTGGCTGATGAGGGTATGGCCAGGGGCGATGGGAAGTTTGTCGCCCAGTGTGTGAAAAATGTGGATGTCAGGCAGATTGTGCCATATCTGTTATGGTTCAGGAATGTGAGTGAGGACACGTTCCATCTGGTGGTGGCCCAGGTGAAGCCTTTCGGGTGTCCGATGTATGTGTATGCCCGGAGAGAGGCTTCAGGCACCTGGACGAGAGAGGAGTGCTCGGTTTCTATATGGGACCGGGTGCTGGTCCTCACATGTATAGAGCTTACGTGAAGCGAGGGAAGGGGGGGGCAGTGCGTATGTACAGACATACAGCTTCTCCACCAGCTCTGCTGAGAGAGTTTGCGAAACGTTTCCACATGTCGGAGCAAGCTACGGTGGATCCTGTCATGTTGGAGAACTACGAGCTGGGCGAATTCGAGATCATGCCCGATGAGCATACTCGTGTAGTACCTGACGTTGGTTTCTTGCCCAACATGAAGAAATGGTTGAGATCAACTAGTGTTAGGGCAGTGCGACCACCAGCCAGTCGTGATCACATGATGCCGGAGAGGGGCAGAAATGTGGATTGGGCTGAGGGGGAGCATCCAGCGCTGGGGCACACACACTGGGAACCAGGCAGGCAGTTGCATCGGCGCTATGTGCCGGATTATGAGTTGCCTGAGGGTGAGCCGCCGTTTTCACCGCGTGTTTTGGGCTCTGAGTTGATAGCCAGGCATGAGCGGTGGCACACGCCTGAGATCAGTGAGGCGGTGGTGACAGCGCGTTGCGCTTACACGGCCGAGGACTGTGTGAACAGGGTACCACACTGGGAGTATGATGCGGCTCAGCAACCGTCTGGTCCGCACAATGCTGAGACAAGACCGAGAGATGTGATCCCTGCGCGGGATAGAGCAGTGCTGGACTTGAGTGGCTGCCGCATTGAGCCACAGGGTAGTGAGAATGATGTGTCTGAGGGGGAGGAACAGCCAGAGGCTGCCAGTGACTCGGCTGAGTCATTCCCAGAGGAATCTGAGCCCTCGGAATCTCAGTCTCGATCGCGCTCGCGTTCACTGCAGCGAGTCCAAAGGTCGATGGGCAAGGAGACAAGTGAGCCACCCCCACCTGTGCGAGCTGACGGTCACGGCGGCGGCCGAAGTCACCGCGGGTCCATGGTGTCAGGGCGTGATGACCGCGACGGATATGATGAGCTACGGCCTATATCTGGGTCTGAGGGCCAGGGGCACGGCGCACTATGGCATGTGCCTAGTGGAGTAGAGGCAGGCGGAGCTGGCTCAGGGGGAGAGTTAGCACCAAGTGCCGCACGAGGCAGCGGAGAACATCTGGATCCACCACAAGATGTGAGGGTTCGATGGGTTCCAAAACCTTTCAAATTGATTCGCCGAAACTTGAGACCTGCTGTCCATGCTGTGAGAGTGAATGAGAGAGATAATGTAGCTGTTGAGCGCATTTCCCCGGATGATGCACGTGAGCATGATGATGCTGGGAGCTCCACAGTAGTCCGTATGGAGAGCGACGTCGGTGACTTGTCTGAAGGAGTGTCAGCTGCACCTGACAGTGTGACTCCTAATGCAGAAAAGACGACGGGACAGGAGGTGAATCTTTACAGTGGCAAGACTGCTAGTCGTTGTGACTCCCGGCGTGCAGCCACTGTGAAGAAGAAGGTCGAGTTTGTGCTGGACGATCCAACGGTGCAGCAAGCCATGAGAGGCTGCCATCGTGAGCAGTGGATTGCAGCAATGATAGATGAACTGACCTCCTTAAGGGAGCACGACGTGTTTGAGCTGGTCGAGTGTCCATCAGGAGTGAAGCCTGTGACAGGCAAATGGGTGCTTAAGATCAAGCGAGGTGCACAGGGTGAAATTGAGCGTTTCAAAGCTAGATATGTAGCTAGAGGATTCACGCAGGTAGAAGGCGTTGATTTCTTCGAGACTTGGGCTCCTGTGGGCAGCTATGCTACTTTCAGGGCTCTATTGTCGGTCTGTGCAGTAGAGGATCTAGAGACGAGGCATATAGACATAAAATGTGCTTTCCTAAATGGTGTCCTGGAGGAGGAAGTGTATGTGGCACAACCTCCGATACTAGATGATGGGTCTGGTATGGTGTGGCGTCTGAAGAAGGCGTTGTATGGTCTGAAGCAAGCTGCCAGGGAATGGCATAAGGCATTTCCAGAACTCTTGTTGAGTATGGGGTTTGTGAGATCAGCCAGTGACCCTGCACTGTTCATCTGCAAAGTAGGACGATGTCTTATTTTTCTATGGGTCGATGATCTGTTGATCTTCGGTCGCAGAGAGCAGATGGATGATGCCATCAGACAGATCCTTGAGGCATTTGAGGGTCGTGACCTGGGGGAGCTGGGATATGTGCTGGGCATGGAGGTCATACGTGATCGTACTGCTCGCACTATCACCATCACACACAGAAAGAGCATCAGGGACATGCTGAAGCGGTTTGGCATGAGCCAGTGCAGACGGGCACCAACTCCGTTGGTACCCAAACAGAAAATGTTTAGTCTAAAGGAAGATCCTAGCCAGGCAAAGGCTACAGTCGTAGAGCATAAGAGGTTTATGCAAGCCGTAGGAAGCATCCAGTATGTTGGCAGGACCAGCACTGGCAAAATTTAGAAATAGACTACAGCTTGCGGTAGTACAAGCCTAGTCTAGGGGGAGTGTCGTGATCCAGCCATGCACAGGACTACGGAGACCATGCATGGTGGCATACACAGGACTACGGTGACCATGTATGCATGGATGCACGGTGCTGCTCCGGAGTGGCTATGGGACGCCATGCACCGATGGCTTACCATATGCACGAGCAATGCATGCTAGATTGCGTGCATCAAACAATGATTCTGATCGTATCCGTATGAGACGTTTGGTTGAACGCTTATATAGGCTCTACTGATCACAGTGTAATCACTCTTCTTCTGCTAAAGTCTCACGTGCTATATTCCAAAGACTGAAGAGCGCCTGTCACAGCGGAGCCTGTACACCAGCCAGGTATGTGACAGTGCGACCCCCTGCGCACAGCTACAGCAGTGCATAGATCCCACGATGCCCAAGGGCTTCGGTCCACTGAATTACAACACACTACTGCTATCACTGCGAGGCATGCAAGCTGCCCTTCTCGAGATACAACGATCCGGAGGGCCGCAGGCATGCAGCAAACTGTCGCGGCATAGCAGTGGACTCCCATGCCCCCACTCCCGCCCGCACCCAGTACAGCGGCCGAACGGACACGCCCACCAACATTGGCCGTGGCCGCTCGCGCTCACGACAGCGGACACCGCCGCACATGAGGGAGCCATCGACGCAAACCCAGCCCTCGCACGTCGACGATGACCTGGCGGGACAATACACAACCAGTTCGCAACCGCCGCAGGGAAGCTCCGGTTTGGTGTACCGAACACCCACCCCTGCGGCTGCGACGGGCGCCGGCTCGACTGCGCCTCGGCAACAAAGCCAGCCACCCGCCCGCACCGTTTTGACAAAATCATGTTGTCTGACATCGGTAGATGAGCACCACGGACTTGGCGGCGGGCTGGCTGGTGGCCAACAACCCCCAGGTGACGTCCCGTCACCACTGTTCCCCGGAGCCACACTCCATGATAGCAAGGTGCACGATCAACGCACAGAGCCGCGCAGCGCCCGGCCGTCCGCAGGCGTTGCCACCTCACGTGCAGTAGTGCATTCACCTTGTTGTGTGGCCCATACGTGTGACACCGGGACAGCTACCACGACACCTGCGCCAGTCGTGGCTGCACACGCAGGGACCAACCATGGGACGTCCCTGACCGACACGCCTAGCCCCATTTGCCGCGCGCCGGCTCGCCACCATGCCACTCCCCCACGACCCTCCCATGCGCCCCGCCTCCCCCCCGGCCAGCGCACCGTCCTCCCGGACGTCTCCCTCGCCGCCATTAGCGCTGGCCCACGGGTTGACTCCCACATGCGCGATCTGACGTAAGCAGACCTCGTCAGCGTCACCCAGGTGGATCCAATGCCAGCCCCAGACGCGCCGCCATCACTAGAGGCCCCATACCCGGACGTGCGGATCCCTCAGGGTGTGCCGGACGAATGCAGATCCAGCAGGGTCGACGTTGTGGCCACAGCGCTGGACGGCCCGCCGATGCGGCCGAGCGCGGTCACCGGCCCAGTGTAGAGACAGAGCTCCGGCTCCTACTCCTGGTACCCAGCCAAGCCCTCGGCAACACTGGCGCGAGCAGGGGCGCGCCAGGCGAGTCAATGCCCGCGTGCGCGAGATCCGGAAGCGGACCAGGGAGCAGATGTTGCTCAACACCGCTGAACACAATGACCCCGGCCGCACTCGCACAGAAGTTTGGCGGAGATCGCAATGGCAGGGCGCATGCACCGACATGCATGCAAAGGCAATGTTGGCCGCGCTACGCGCTGTTTGGACAGCAGCGCCATCGTTCCCATCGACCAAAACTCATTGCCACGCCTGCGAGCGCTGCACCCCCAAGCGCCCCCTCCGGAGCGCGCAGCCTACCCCAGCCGGCAGTCGCTCAGCGGAAGTCTCAGCGGCACGGGTTGATGTCGTGATCCAGCCATGCACAGGACTACGGAGACCATGCATGGTGGCATACACAGACTACGGTGACCATGTATGCATGGATGCACGGTGCTGATCCGGAGTGGCTATGGGGCAGCCATGCACCGATGGCTGACCATATGCACGAGCAATGCATGCAGATTGCGTGCCAGCAGACATTGATTCTGATCGTATCCGTATGAGTCGGTTAGAGAACGCTTATATAGGCTCTGTCGATCGTAGTGTAATCACTCTTCTCGTCTGTCCAAGTCTCACGTGCATTCATCCTCCACTGAAGGTACAGGCGCTGTCACGGACAGATACCTAAGACAGCAAGGTATGTGACGGCACCAACCCCTGCGCATGGCTACGGCATGCACAGGATCCCACAGGCCCTAGGCCGCGGTCCACTGAATTATAACATGGTATCGGTGATGATTGTGGGTATTCTTGTGATGTCTATCAGCATGCGGTAGAGTCCAGGGGGAACTGTTGTAATTCAGTGGACCGAAGCCCTTGGGCATCGTGGGATCTAGGCACTGCCGTAGCTGTTCGCAGGGGGTCGCGCTGTCACATACATGGCTGGTGTACAGGTCTCTGCTGTGACAGTGCGCTCTCAGTCTTTAAAATATAGCACGTGAGACTTAGCAGAAGAAGAGTGATTACACTTTGATCAGTAGAGCCTATATAAGCGTTCAACCAAACGTCTCATACGGATACGATCAGAATCATTGTCTGCTGCATGCAATCGAGCATGCATTGCTCGTGCATATGGTAAGCCATCGGTGCATGGCGTCCCATAGCCACTCCGGAACAGCACCGTGCATCCATGCATACATGGTCACCGTAGTCCTGTGTATGCCACCATGCATGGTCTCCGTAGTCCTGTGCATGGCTGGATCACGACACTCCCCCTAGACTAGGCTTGTACTACCGCAAGCTGTAGTCTACTTCTAAATTTTGCCAGTGCTGGTCCTACCAACACCTTCGTAAACATATCAGCTAGCATGCCTACCGTGCTAACCCGGCTGATAGTCAACTCATCGAGTTCTACGAACTCACGGACTCTCAAGTCCCTTACCCTGATGTGCTTAGAGCGGTCACTAGAGATGGGGTTCACTGCTAGCAAGTTGGCACTCTTGTTGTCGCCCCACAGAGTTGGCTTCACAGCCGACAACCCAAGATCAGTGCACAACTGCTTTGCCCACATCACCTCATTGGCTGCTGAGCTCATCGCAATAAGCTCTGCCTCAGTCGTGTCACCAGCCACAATAGCCTGCCTCTTCGAACGCCAGAACACACAGTTCCCATGCATCCGGACTATCACTCCTGACACACTCTTCAAGCAAGCACCAGTGGCGAAGTCAGCATCCGTAAATGCTTCCAACACCTCACATCCCCCATTGGAGCCACTAAAGGTCAAGCCAAAGTCTATGGTCCCACGCAGGTATCTCAGTACGTGAAGGACACCATTCCAATGACATTTGGCACTCCCAGCCATATGCCTGGCCAAGACATTAGCCGGAAACGCGATTTCTGGACGCGACACAACTGCCACATACTGGATGCTTCCTACGGCTTGCATAAACCTCTTATGCTCTACGACTGTAGCCTTTGCCTGGCTAGGATCTTCCTTTAGACTAAACATTTTCTGCTTGGGTACTAACGGAGTTGGCGCCCGTCTGCACTCACTCATGCCAAACCGCTTCAGCATGTCCCTGATGCTCTTTCTGTGTGTGATGGTGATAGTGCGAGCAGTACGATCACGTATGACCTCCATGCCCAGCACATATCCCAGCTCCCCCAGGTCACGACCCTCAAATGCCTCAAGGATCTGTCTGATGGCATCATCCATCTGCTCTCTGCGACCGAAGATCAACAGATCATCGACCCATAGAAAAATAAGACATCGTCCTACTTTGCAGATGAACAGTGCAGGGTCACTGGCTGATCTCACAAACCCCATACTCAACAAGAGTTCTGCAAGTGCCTTATGCCATTCCCTGGCAGCTTGCTTCAGACCATACAACGCCTTCTTTAGACGCCACACCATACCAGACCCATCATCTAGTATCGGAGGTTGTGCCACATACACTTCCTCCTCCAGGACACCATTTAGGAAAGCACATTTTATGTCTATATGCCTCGTCTCTAGATCCTCTACTGCACAGACCGACAATAGAGCCCTGAAAGTAGCATAGCTGCCCACAGGAGCCCAAGTCTCGAAGAAATCAACGCCTTCTACCTGCGTGAATCCTCTAGCTACATATCTAGCTTTGAAACGCTCAATTTCACCCTGTGCACCTCGCTTGATCTTAAGCACCCATTTGCCTGTCACAGGCTTCACTCCTGATGGACACTCGACCAGCTCAAACACGTCGTGCTCCCTTAAGGAGGTCAGTTCATCTATCATTGCTGCAATCCACTGCTGACGATGGCAGCCTCTCATGGCTTGCTGCACCGTTGGATCGTCCAGCACAAACTCGACCTTCTTCTTCACAGTGGCTGCACGCCGGGACTCACTATGACTAGCAGTCTTGCCACTGTAAAGATTCACCTCCTGCCCCGTCGTTTGTTCTGCATCAGGAGTCACACTGTCAGCCGTCGCCAACACTCCTTCAGACAAGTCACCGACGTCACTCTCCATATGGACTACTGTGGAGCTCCCAGCATCATCATGCTCACGTGCATCATCCGGGGAAATGCGCTCAACAGCTACATTATCTCTCTCATTCACTCTCACAGCATGGACAGCAGGTCTTAAGTTGCGGCGAATCAATTTGAAAGGTTTTGGAACCCATCGAACCCTCACCTCTTGTGGTGGATCCAGATGTTCTCCGCTGCCTCCTGCGGCACTTGGTGCTAACTCTCCCCTTGAGCCAGCTCCGCCTGCCTCTACTCCACTAGGCACATGCCATAGTGCGCCGTGCCCCTGGCCCTCAGACCCAGATATATGCCGTGGCTCTCCATATCCGTCGCGGTCATCACGCCCTGACACCGTGGACCCGCGGTGACTTCGGCCGCCGCCGTGACCGTCAGCTCGCACAGGTGGGGGTGGCTCACTTGGCTCCTTGCCCATTGACCGTTGGACTCGCTGCGGTGAACGCGAGCGCGATCGAGACTGAGATTCTGAGGGCTCAGATTCCTCTGGGAATGACTCAGCCGAGTCACTGGCAGCCTCTGGATGTTCCTCCCCCTCAGACACATCATTCTCACTACCCTGTGGCTCAATGCGGCAGCCACTCAAATCCAGCACTGCTCTATCCCGCGTAGGGATCACATCTCTCGGTCTTGTCTCAGCATTGTGCAGACCAGACGGTTGCTGAGCCGCATCATACTCCCAGTGTGGTACCCTGTTCACACAGTCCTCGGCCGTGTAAGCACAACGGTCTGTCACCACTGCCTCACTGATCTCAGGCGTGTGCCACCTCTCATGCCTGGCTATCAACTCAGAGCACAAAACACGCGGTGAAAACGGCGGCTCACCCTCAGGCAACTCATCATCCGGCACATAGCGCCGATGCAACTGCCTGCCTGGCTCCCAGTGTGTGTGCCCTAGCGCTGGATGCTCCCCCTCAGCCCAATCCACATTTCTGCCCCTCTCCGGCATCATGTGATCACGACTGGCTGGTGGTCGCACTGCCCTAACACTAGTTGATCTCAACCATTTCTTCATGTTGGGCAAGAAACCAACGTCAGGTACTACACGAGTATGCTCATCGGGCATGATCTCGAATTCTCCCAGCTCGTAGTTCTCCAACATGACCGGATCCACCGTAGCTTGCTCCGACATGTGGAAACGTTTCGCAAACTCTCTCAGCAGAGTTGGTGGAGAAGCCGTATGCCTATACATACGTACTGCCCCCCCATTCCCTCGCTTCACGTAAGCTCTGTCCATGTGAGGACCAGCACCCGGTCCCATGTAGAAACCGAGCACTCCTCTCTCATCCAGGTGCCTGAAGTCCTCTCTACGGGCATACACATACATCGGACACCCGAAAGGCTTCACCTGGGCCACCACCAGATGGAACGTGTCCTCACTCACATTCCTGAACCATAACAGATATGGCACAATCTGCCTGACATCCACATTCTTCACACACTGGGCGACAAACTTCCCATCGCCCCTGGCCATACCCTTATCAGCCAGAGCCTGCAGACTCATCTGCTGAGCCTGAGCTCTCCTCGTCTGCAACTGTGCGGCTCTCACAGCCTCATTCGTTGACCACGGTTCATGACTGGACTGCACATTTCTCTCCTCCAGTTCCTGTTTGGCCTCCTTCCGCCTAACACCCTCTAGAGCTGTGCTAGGCGTCAGGTTATGCGCATGGTTCACACACATATACGCCTCTGGCCACAGAAATGCAGGCACAGCCGCTTGTAGCAGGCTTGCTCTCACACTCCTGTTCAGCACACCGATCTTTCTCTCCACCATTCCGTTGGACTCATGCTGGCACGTGGCAGTGTACGTGTGCTCAATGCCACGCCACGCGAGGTACTGAGCCAGCTGGTTAGAGCTGAACTCACCACCCTGGTCAGTGTGCAGCCTCCGCACCCCAACCTCTCTATCATACACGATCTGAGTGCGGATTCGCTCAATCAGCAGGCATATCATTTCCGCAGCCCCACTCTTGGACTTCAGCGGAATCACATGGGAGTACCGGGAGTACTCATCCACCACTACCAGGATGTAGTTCATACCCCCGATTCCTACTGGCTTGATCTGCCCTGCTAGGTCAGCATGCAACACTTCTCCAGCATAGGTGGCATTCTCAGTCACTTTGCCCCCGTGCTATGCTCTATCGCCACTTCTCTGTTCAGCCACGTGGCAACCATGACACTGAAGCGCTACCCCCGTAGGTTTCAGCATCTTCAGGTCATACAGTTGTGGGTTGTCTCTCATCAACTGGAGTACCCGATTGCCAGCATGGTGAAAAGCGATATGCACTAGGAATGATGGATCAACCTGGAAGGAATATCCTTGTTCATTTGGTACACCGGTCACTGCAGCAACTTGCTGCTGCTCACGTAACCATTTCCCATTCCTATGGAACAAGTTATTCGCACTCGTCGAGGTTGCTCCTCTATCTACCGGCCGCATTTGCCATATTGGCCTGCCCTTCCCACAGAACCATGTCAGAGTAGGTTTTCCATCCTCATCCTCACCCTGCTCACAGTTCCTGTGGAACCCATAGCTCTGGTCATAAAACCCAGGCATCAATACCCGGTTTTCATGCTTGCCAGTATGCAAGTATATCTCATACTTCCTCAACTCCTTTGTGGAAAGGATGTTGATAGGACTGGCCGGCACCCAGTAAACGTTTGTCAACTCTATGTCTACTGGTGTGATAGTGCCCTGCTCACTCACATACTCTCCCAGATTAGCTCTGATCGTGCCCACACCATACATGTCTAGTCTGCCCTGGTCAAGAGGCTGACACTGCGGCATATCTGGTGGCTTGACCTCGCAAAACATATCATAGTCGAAGCATATGTTTATGTCTGAGCCACTATCTATTAGGAAAGTGTACGGCATGTTGGGAGACGGCCCATCAGCACAGTCAGCTCGCAGCTTATCTAGGTCAACTACAGCTACCTGAGGCCCACCGCGGCCCCTGCCACGGCCTCGCCCTGCAGCTGCTTGCTTCTGCAGGAATTGTTTGACCTCTGCGGAGAGCAATGGACAATCCTTTTGCACATGTCCAGGCTTATCACAGTTGAAGCATTTCCTCTTTTCTGCTCCCCCTGCTGCCCCTGCTCCCACTGCTGCTACCTGTGGGGGTGAACCTTGGCGACCACCGTAGCGTCCACCTCGGTACCCACGTCCCCCATGGCGCTGTTGTCCACCGCGATCGTCCCGTGGGAATCGCGATGGACCCTGCTTGCTGTTCGTCTGGGCATGTGTCAACAGCGTAGACACTATCTGCTGCACTGGCATGGCCTGCAGCCTGGGCTGCAACAGGCTGTACTCCCTATCTACTGCCAGCAACCGTGATCTGTATAGCTGATCAGACACAATCTCACCCAGTCCTCTCATCTGATTCACTATGCCCACCACCTCATTCACATGCTTCTCCAGTGGCTTGCCAGCCTGCTGGGTACTGCTGAGCTGGTGATACAGCTTCTGTATTTCTACTTCCACTGATGGCACATACTTAGCATGTAGCAACGACCAGACCTCATGGACGAAACTACAGTCTGCCACGAAGTCTCTATCCTCCTTTGGCTTCACTATGCCCACTGAGTAGTCCAGTGTGCATCCCAATGTGCAGCCCAGCGTGCAGCCTAGCGTGCCGCCCGCTGTGCAGCCCGCTGTGCAGCCCGCTGTGCATATGCGTGCTACGCCCCGTGCGTCGCGGCCTGAGATCCTGCTTCCCCCGTACGTTCAGCGTTACCCGGCAATGCAGCCTGCAAAGGACCTGCATTGGGATACCCGTAGGTCCCAACACGCTGTTCTTCCCCGTAGGTCCCGAACTGGTCCTCCGCGGCCTGCTCGCGACGCGCTGTGGAACGTGTGTGGTGGCGAGGACGAACTTCTTCTCCATCCTCGCCGTCAGAGCCAATAGATCCCTGGCGAGATGCCACTGGAACTTCTCGGCGTGGTGGCATCCTGCAACACGACCATCGTGCGTCGCAGGACACGCAGACCCGTAGGCCTTTCTGCGAGACCAGTACCCTAACAGAATGCAGTCCAGCCGTAGTGTTATGCATCTGTGTACTCTAGTCTCTCTACGGACTCTACAGCTAAACGCTAGAGCGGTGTGAATCGCTCATCGGGACGCTCAGCCGTAGCCGTAGACCCCTGGACTCTATCGCAAGCATACACACATTGCTAGAATACCCACAATCATCACCGATACCATGTCGTAATTCAGTGGACCAAAGCCCTTGGGCATCGTGGGATCTAGGCACTGCCGTAGCTGTGCGCAGGGGGTCGCGCTGTCACATACCTGGCTGGTGTACAGGTCTCCGCTGTGAAAGTGCGCTCTCAGTCTTTGGAATATAGCAAGTGAGACTTAGCAGAAGAAGAGTGATTACACTTTGATCAGTAGAGCCTATATAAGCGTTCAACCAAACGTCTCATACGGATACGATCAGAATCATTGTCTGCTGCACGCAATCTAGCATGCATTGCTCGTGCATATGGTAAGCCATCGGTGCATGGCGTCCCATAGCCACTCCGGAACAGCACCGTGCATCCATGCATACATGGTGACCGTAGTCCTGTGTATGCCACCATGCATGGTCTCCGTAGTCCTGTGCATGGCTGGATCACGACATTATGCACGCTGTCTACCTCACCAATATCAGCTCAACAGATGGCTCCACGACCTCGTGGGAGCTTCTGAAAGGTGAGAAGCCGGACATCTCCAATCTAAATGTGTGGGGATGCCTGGCATGGGTGAATGTTCCAAAGAAGCTCAGAAAGAAAAAAGAGATGCCGCCAAAGTCTGATGCTGGCATCTTCCTGGGCTTTGATGGTGCTAATCACAAGGCATTCCGGATTCGTATGCCAAGTGGCAAAGTTGTGACATCAAGAGATGTTCTCTTTGATGAATCATCCCCACCAGCCAGCACTGTGTCACGAGATGACTTCTTTGACATCATGCTACCGACTCTACCGGCGTGAGCACGTGGGAGCTTTGCATGTTGCCATCTGACCGCAAGGCAATTCCGTGCAACTGGTTGTTCAAACGGAAGCTGACAGCTGATGGCCAAATTGAGCGAGACAAGGCCAAGCTTGTTATCAAAGGCTTCTACCAAAAGCATGGCATTGACTACGAGATGTTCTTTGCTCCAGTCGTCCGTGCAGATACCATCAGAGTGTTTTTCACGATGGTTGCAGCGCTCGATCTTGAGTGCCACACGATTGATATCAAAAATGCTTTTGTTCAAGGTCACCTTGCTGAGGAGATCTACATGAAGCAGCCACCTGGGTTTTCAGATGGCAGCGGGAGGGTGTGCAGATTGATGAAGACGCTCTATGGCTTGAAGCAGGCCCCACAAGTGTGGCATGAGACGCTCCGGGATCACCTCTGGTTCCTCGGTTGCATCCAGTGTCTCTCAGATGGCGCATTGTTTCTGTTTCATAGCAAGGAGCACGGCTTGATTATCATCTTGATGTACGTTGATGACCTTCAGATTGCTTCAGTCAAATTGTCTTCGGTGAGCTTCATGAAGAAGTGCATTCTTGAGAAATTCCCCGGCAAAGACACAGGAGTTACAGATTTCTTCCTCCAAATGTCAGTGACCAGAGATCGTCCGAACAGAACTATCGTCTTAAAGCAGGAAAGCCACATTGACGATCTGATCGACGAATTGAATCTCACAAATGCTCATCCCAGGACTGGTCCCATGATTGAGAAGGTTCACAATGACCCTCCAGGGACTCCATTTGAGTCTGCCAGTGACATCACTAGGTACCGGCGTTTGATCGGCATCTGTATTTATCTTGTTCATTACACTAGGCCTGACATTGCATTTGCAGTTGGCTACCTTTCCAGGTTCAACCAGTGCCCAGATTCAGGGAAGCTTGCTAGAGCGCTTGACATTGTTAGATACCTCAAAGGTACCATTGATATGTGCCTGCACCTCGGTGGCGACATCAAGCTGCGTGGATTTAGTGATGCTAGCTATGCTGATTGCAAGTCTGTTGAAACGGCGTTGAATGGTATTTGCAGACAGTCCACTTCCGGATATGTCATGCAGATGGGCCATGGAGCTATCTCCTGGCGCTCTGCTAAGCAAGCCACAGTCTCCCATTCTACAGCTGAGTCTGAGTACATAGCTGCAGGTGAGGCTAGTAGGGAAGCACAGTATTTGTTCCAACTCTCACAGCAGTTGTTGCTGCAGCCAAAGACAATTCCAATTGGAGTTGACAATGATTCTGATGTTTATATGACTGAGGACCGCCTCTTGTCGTGATCCAGCCATGCACAGGACTACGGTCACCATGCATGGAGTGGATGCACGGTGCTGATCCAGAGTGGCTATGGGACGCCATGCACCGATGGCTTACCATATGCACGAGCAATGCATGCTAGATTGCGTGCCGCAGACAATGATTCTGATCGTATCCGTATGAGACGTTTGGTTGAACGCTTATATAGGCTCTACTGATCAAAGTGTAATCACTCTTCTTCTGCTAAAGTCTCACGTGCTATATTCCAAAGACTGAGAGCGCACTGTCACAGCGGAGCCTGTACACCAGCCAGGTATGTGACAGCGCGACCCCCTGCGCACGGCTACGCCATGCTCAGATCCCACAGTGCCTTAGGGCTACGGTCTACTGAATTACGACATGGTATCGGTGATGATTGTGGGTATTCTAGCAATGTGTGTATGCTTGCGATAGAGTCCAGGTGTCTACGGCTATGGCTGAGCGTCCCGATGAGCGATTCACACCGCTCTAGCGTTTAGCTGTAGAGTCCGTAGAGAGACTAGAGTACACAGATGCATAACGCTACGGCTGGACTGCATTCTGTTAAGGTACTGGTCTCGCAGAAAGGCCTACGGGTCTGCGTGTCCTGCAACGCACGATGGTCGTGTTGCAGGATGCCACCACGCCGAGAAGTTCCAGTGGCATCTCGCCAGGGATCTATTGGCTCTGACGGCGAGGATGGAGAAGAAGTTCGTCCTCGCCACCACACACGTTCCACAGCGCGTCGCGAGCAGGCCGCGGAGGACAAGTTCATGACCTACGGGGAAGAACAACGCGTTGGGACCTACGGGTATCCATATGCAGGTCCTCTGCAGGCTGCATTGCCGGGAAATGCTGATCCTACGGGGGAAGCAGGAGCTCAGGCCGCGGCGCAAGGAGCACAGCCAGCACACCTCGCAGCGCCAGCTGCGTGGATAACCCAACAGATACCGCCTCCGATACCGCAGCCTTCGCAGGCTGCGATATCATCAGGAGTACCAGCTACGGCTGGATCTATTGACGTAGGCACGCTGGCGCAAGCGCTGTCGCTTGCCATGCCCAGGCCAGCACCGGGGAAATCTCTAGTAGAGACGAACAGATTCCCGGTGTGGCACTATAAGACTGATCACTTCCGAATATTTAAGAAGGAGGTAGAGAGCTGGGCAAAGATGGTGGGTGAGAGTAGCCTGCTAGTCAATGATCCGCTTGCTCAGAGCAGCCAGGCTCATGAGCAAGTCATGCACTGGTTGTTCACCACACTGCCAAAGGAGGATAGAGACTTTGTGGCAGACTGTAGTTTCTTCCATGAGGTCTGGTCGCTGCTACATGCTAAGTATATGCCATCAGTGGAAGTAGAAATACAGAAGCTGTATCACCAGCTCAGCAGTACCCAGCAGGCTGGTAAGCCACTGGAGAAGCATGTGAATGAGGTGGTGGGCATAGTGAATCAGATGAGGGGACTGGGTGAGACTGTGTCTGATCAGTTGTACAGATCACAGTTGCTGGCAGTAGACAGAGAGTACAGCCTGTTGCAGCCCATGTTGCAGGCCATGCCAGTGCAGCAGATAGTGTCTACGCTGTTGACACATGCCCAGACGAACAGCAAGCAGGGTCCATCGCGATTCCCACGGGATGATCGCGGTGGACAACAGCGCCATGGGGGACGTGGGTACCGAGGTGGACGCTACGGTGGTCGCCAAGGTTCACCCCCACAGGTAGCAGCAGTGGGAGCAGGGGCAGCAGGGGGAGCAGAAAAGAGAAAATGCTTCAACTGTGATAAGCCTGGACATGTGCAAAAGGATTGTCCATTGCTCTCCGCAGAGGGCAAACAATTCCTGCAGAAGCAAGCAGCTGCAGGGCGAGGCCGTGGCAGAGGCCGCGGTGGCCCTCAGGTAGCTGTAGTTGACCTAGATAAGCTGCGAGCTGACTGTGCTGATGGGCCGTCTCCCAACATGCCGTACACTTTCCTAATAGATAGTGGCTCAGACGTAAACATATGCTTTGACTATGATATGTTTTGCGAGATCAAGCCACCAGATATGCCGCAGTGTCAGCCTCTTGACCAGGGCAGGCTAGACATGTATGGTGTGGGCACGATCAGAGCTAATCTGGGAGAGTATGTGAGTGCGCAGGGCACTATCACACCAGTAGACATAGAGTTGACAAACGTTTACTGGGTGCCGGCCAGTACCATCAACATCCTTTCAACAAAGGAGTTGAAAAAGTCTGAGATATACTTGCATACGGGCAAGCATGCAAACCGGGTAGTGATGCCTGGGTTTCAAGACCAGAGCTATGGGTTCCACAGGAACTGTGAGCAGGGTGAGGATGAGAATGGAAAACCCACTCTGACATGGTTCTGTGGGAAGGGCAGGCCGATATGGCAAATGCGGCCGGTAGATAGAGGAGCAGCCTGGACGAGTGCGAATAACTTGTTCCATAGGAATGGGAAATGGGTACGTGAGCAGCAGCAAGTTGCTGCAGTGACCGGTGTACCAAATGAACAAGGTTATTCCTTCCAGGTTGACCCATCATTCCTAGTGCATATCGCTTTTCACCATGCTGGCAATCGGGTACTCCAGTTGATGAGAGACAACCCACAACTGTATGACCTGAAGATGCTGAAACCTACGGGGGTAGCGCTTCAGTGTCATGGTTGCCACGTGGCTGAACAGAGAAGTGGCGATAGATCACAGCACGGGGGCAAGGTGACTGAGAATGCCACCTATGCTGGAGAAGTGTTGCATGCTGACCTAGCAGGGCAGATCAAGCCAGTAGGAATCGGGGGTATGAACTACATCCTGGTAGTGGTGGATGAGTACTCCCGGTATTCCCATGTGATTCCGCTGAAGTCCAAGAGTGGGGCTGCGGAAATGATATGCCTGCTGATTGAGCGTATCCGCACTCAGATCGTGTATGATAGAGAGGTTGGGGTGCGGAGGCTGCACACTGACCAGGGTGGTGAGTTCAGCTCTAACCAGCTGGCTCGGTACCTCGCGTGGCGTGGCATTGAGCACACGTACACTGCCACGTGCCAGCATGAGTCCAACGGAATGGTGGAGAGAAAGATCGGTGTGCTGAACAGGAGTGTGAGGGCAAGCCTGCTACAAGCGGCTGTGCCTGCATTTCTGTGGCCAGAGGCGTATATGTGTGTGAACCATGCGCATAACCTGACGCCTATCACAGCTCTAGAGGGTGTTAGGCGGAAGGAGGCCAAACAGAAATTGGAGGAGAGACATGTGCAGACCAGTCGTGAACCGTGGTCAACGAATGAGGCTGTGAGAGCTGCACAGCGGCAGACGAGGAGAGCTCAGGCTCAGCAGATGAGTCTGCAGGCTCTGGCTGATGAGGGTATGGCCAGGGGCGATGGGAAGTTTGTCGCCCAGTGTGTGAAAAATGTGGATGTCAGGCAGATTGTGCCATATCTGTTATGGTTCAGGAATGTGAGTGAGGACACGTTCCATCTGGTGGTGGCCCAGGTGAAGCCTTTCGGGTGTCCAATGTACGTGTATGCCCGGAGAGAGGACTTCAGACACCTGGACGAGAGCGGAGTGCTCGGTTTCTATATGGGACCGGGTGCTGGTCCTCACATGGATAGAGCTTACGTGAAGCGAGGGAATGGGGGGGCAGTGCGTATGTATAGGCATACGGCTTCTCCACCAGCTCTGCTGAGAGAGTTCGCGAAACATTTCCACATGTCGGAGCAAGCTACGGTGGATCCGGTCATGTTGGAGAACTACGAGCTGGGAGAATTCGAGATCATGCCCGATGAGCATACTCGTGTAGTACCTGATGTTGGTTTCTTGCCCAACATGCAAAAATGGTTGAGATCAACTAGTGTTAGGGCAGTGCGACCACCAGCCAGTCGTGATCACATGATGCCAGAGAGGGGCAGAAATGTGGATTGGGCTGAGGGGGAGCATCCAGCGCTGGGGCACACACACTGGGAACCAGGCAGGCAGTTGCATCGGCGCTATGTGCCGGATGATGAGTTGCCTGAGGGTGAGCCGCCGTTTTCACCGCGTGTTTTAGGCTCTGAGCTGATAGCCAGGCATGAGCGGTGGCACACGCCTGAGATCAGTGAGGCAGTGGTGACAGCGCGTTGCGCTTACACGGCCGAAGACTGTGCGACCGGGGTACCACACTGGGAGTATGATGTGGCTCAGCAACCATCTGGTCCGCACAATGCTGAGACCAGACCGAGAGATGTGATCCCTACGCGGGATAGAGCAGTGCTGGACTTGAGTGGCTGCCGCATTGAGCCACAGGGTAGTGAGAATGATGAGTCTGAGGGGGAGGAACAGCCAGGGGCTGCCAGTGACTCGGCTGAATCATTCTCAGGGGCATCTGAGCCCTCAATATCTCGGTCTCGATCGCGCTCGCGTTCACCGCAGCGAGTCCAACGGTCGATGGGCAAGGCGCCGAGTGAGCCACCCCCACCTGCGAAACCTGATAGCCACGGGAGGTACGACCGAAGGCAAGGGTCAGCGGTGTCAGGACGTGCAGTACGCTGGGAGCATGATGAGCCACGGCATATGCCACAGCGTGTTGATAGTCAGGGGCACGGCAAGCTACGGCATGTGCCTAGTGGAGCAGAGGCAGGCGGAGCTGGCTCAGGGGGAGAGTTAGCACCAAGTGCCGCAGGAGGCAGCGGAGAACATCTGGATCCACCACAAGAGGTGAGGGTTCGATGGGTTCCAAAAGCTTTCAAATTGATTCGCAGAACCTTAAGACCTGCTGTCCATGCTGTGGGAGTGAATGAAAGTGAGAATGCTGCTGTTGAGCGCATTTCCCCGGATGATGCACGTGAGCATGATGATGCTGGGAGCTCCACAGTAGTCCATATGGAGAGTGACGTCGGTGATCTGGCGGATGGAGTGTTTGCTACGGCTGACAGTGTGACTCCTGATGCAGAGAACACGACGGGGCAGGAGGTGATTCCGAGCAGTGGCAAGACTGCTAGCCGCAGTGAGTCCCGGCGTGCAGCTGCTGCGAGGAAGAAGGTCAAAGCTGTGCTGGACGATCCAACGGTGCAGCAAGCCATGAGAGGCTGCCATCGTGAGCAGTGGATCATAGCAACGCTTGATGAGTTGACCTCCTTAAGGGAACACGATGTGTTCGAGCTAGTCCGGTGCCCAGCAGGAGTGAAGCCTGTGACAGGCAAGTGGGTGCTTAAGATTAAGCGAGGAGCACAGGGTGAGATTGAGCGATTCAAGGCTAGATATGTAGCCAGGGGGTTTACGCAAGTAGAATGCGTAGATTTCTTTGAGACGTGGGCGCCTGTGGGTAGCTATGCTACTTTCAGGGCTCTGTTGTCTGTCTGTGCTGTGGAGGATCTGGAGACGAGACACATAGACATTAAGTGTGCTTTCCTAAATGGTGTTCTGGGAGAGGAAGTGTATGTGGCACAACCTCCGGTACTGGACGATGGGTCTGGTATGGTGTGGCGCCTGAAAAAGGCGTTGTATGGTCTGAAGCAAGCTGCCAGGGAGTGGCATAAGGCGCTTGCAGAGCTTTTGCTGAGAATGGGTTTTGCGAGATCAGCCAGTGACCCCGCACTGTTTATTTGCAAAGTAGGACGATGTCTTATTTTCTTATGGGTCGATGATCTGTTGATCTTCGGTCGTAAGGAGCAGATGGATGATGCCATCAGCAGGATCCTTGAGGCATTTGAGGGTCGTGACCTGGGGGAGCTGGGATATGTGCTGGGTATGGAGGTCATACGTGATCGGTCTGCTCGCACTATCACCATCACGCACAGAAAGAACATCAGGGACATTTTGGAAAGGTTCAGTATCAGTGAGTGCAGAAAGGCACCAACGCCGTTGGTACCAAAGCAGAAAGTGTTTAGTCTAAGGATGATCCTAGCCAGGAGAAGGCTACTGTCGCAGAGCATAAGAGGTTTATGCAAGCCGTAGGAAGCATCCAGTATGTGGCTGCTGTGTCGCGTCCTGATATTTCCTTTCCGGCTAATGTCTTGGCCAGGCATATGGCTGGGAGTGCGAAGTGTCATTGGGCTGCTGTCCAGCATGTACTGAGATACCTGCGAGGGACCATAGATCTTGGCTTGACATTTAGTGGCTCCAATGAGGGAAGTGCGGTATTGGAAGCATTTACGGATGCTGACTTCGCCAATGGTGCATGCTTGAAGAGTGTGTCAGGAGTGATAGTCCGGATGCATGGGAACTGCGTGTTCTGGCGTTCGAAGAGGCAGACTATTGTGGCTGGTGACACGACTGAGGCAGAGCTTATTGCGATGAGTTCAGCAGCCAACGAGGTGATGTGGGCTAAGCAGTTGTGCACTGATCTTGGGTTGTCGGCTGTGAAGCCAACTCTGTGGGGTGACAACAAGAGTGCCAATTTGCTAGCTGTGAACCCCATCTCTAGTGACCGCTCTAAGCATATAAGGGTAAGGGACTTGAGAGTCCGTGAGTTTGTAGAACTCGATGAGTTGACTATCAGCTGGGTTAGCACGGTAGACATGCTAGCTGATATGTTCACGAAGGTGTTGGCAGGACCAGCACTGGCAAAGTTTAGAGATAGACTACAGCTTGCGGTAGTACAAGCCTAGTCTAGGGGGAGTGTCGTGATCTAGCCATGCACAGGACTACGGTCACCATGCATGGAGTGGATGCACGGTGCTGATCCAGAGTGGCTATGGGACGCCATGCACCGATGGCTCACCATATGCACGAGCAATGCATGCTAGATTGCGTGCCGCAGACAATGATTCTGATCGTATCCGTATGAGACGTTTGATTGAACGCTTATATAGGCTCTACTGATCAAAGTGTAATCACTCTTCTCTGCTAAGTCTCACGTGCAATATTCCAAAGACTGAGAGCGCACTGTCACAGCGGAGACCTGTACACCAGCCAGGTATGTGACAGCGCGACCCCCTGCGCACGGCTACGCCATGCTCAGATCCCACAGTGCCTTAGGGCTACGGTCTACTGAATTACGACACCTCTCTGCAAAGAGGACCAAACACATTGATGTAGCTTATCATTTCATCAGGAGAAAGTGAAGTATGGGTGGGTCAAGGTTCATTCGATTCCTGGCTCAGAGAATCCCGCAGACATCTTCACGAAGCCGTTGGGAAAGCAGCTGTTCGCTAAGCACAGACACGCATTAGGTGTGAAAGTGCGAGACTGCGTGGGAGTGTTGAGAATGACAGTCTCATGCATGCGTGAGGGTACCAAACTCTTTTCCCGTTCGTCGCCCTAGGCTCCTGATAGTATATAGGCAACCGCTGAGCCTCTGAGTCTTCAGTGTCTCTATACTGAATACTACAGAGTTCGCTCAGGTATGTGTGGTGGGTTGTATTGTGAGTGTGTGTTCGTGTGTATTGGGTAAGC
Source organism: Ulva mutabilis (assembly GCA_900538255.1). NCBI lineage: Eukaryota > Viridiplantae > Chlorophyta > Ulvophyceae > Ulvales > Ulvaceae > Ulva > Ulva mutabilis. The sequence continues at coordinate 249,335 of UNSF01000112.1, forward strand.
TGTGACTGTGCGCATCATTGCAGGTCCAACTGATTCTGCATTGCGCATCGTCATTGTCTAAAGCTTATCCTACGTATTCCTTCAAGTTTGTTTCTTTGTAAAGTGTCTCTATATTGAATACTGCAGAGTTCGCTCAGGTCCAACTGATTCTGCATTGCGCATCGTCATTGTCTAACGCTTATCCTATGTATTCCTTCAGCCAAGCCTACGCAGCCGCGCCCCTCCGCGCTACACTGGTCGAGCGGGCGCTGCTGCCGGGCCTTCCTGTCCCCACGCACGGCTCACCGGCGCTGACGGGCCATTGCGCATGAGCTTGAGCCGTGACCTCCCCCCCCGCCCCTCCGCCTATTGCGCCCTGCCGGCTTCCCTCCTCCTCCCTCAATTTTCCCTCCTCCCCGCGCACCTCCGCCATTTCTCCTCTGCCCCCTTCCAGGACACCGCTCGTACTGCCGGGCTGGCTGTGGCTGCGGCCTGGGATCCGGTGCCTCGCGTCCTGCCTCGCGTCCTGCCTCGCGTCCCATTCTGCGCGCCCGTGTAGACTGCTAGTGTCAAGTCGGCGCCCGCCGGTGGGCCCGGAGCGTGCTGACTGTGTTTGGCGTGCGCGTGGACTGTGTGGTGCTGCGTGGTGCTGCGCTCGGTTCCTGCTGTGTGTGTGTGTGTGTGTGTGTGTGTGTGTGTGTGTGTGTGTGTGTGTGTGTGTGTGTGTGTGTGTGTGTGTGTGTGTGTGTGTGTGTGTGTGTGTGTGTCTGTGTCTGTGTCTGTGTGTCTGTGCTTTCGTGCCGGCGCTAGTTCGTTCTGGCATTTGCTCGCGAGAAGAGTGGCCTTGGTGCTTGACGTGGTCTAGATAGACAGCTGTCTGTCTGCCTGCGTGTTGCCTGGTCTGTTGCCTCAGCGCTGCTGGGTCCTAGATCTATCACTGTGTAACACATTCGTAGTTGCAGATATGCACTTGCTGCAAGTCAAACGCCGCAATGTCGAACTCGACTTAGAAGTGCCTCACGTGACATACCCCAAACACTGGGGGCACACAGTGGACGGCAAAGTCAGACCTTCAGACAAATGCAGTCAAAGTTGAATTCGCTTCAGGATATGGACAAGCACATGGCTTGGTCGGCAGCTGCCCGGTGAGTTCTCGAGGCCACGCGATGATCAAGGGTGCAGCCCCGGGCGCGGGCCCGCGGGCCCGACCGGTGGAGGTCAGGTTTGTACCGTGTTGCAGCGGCCAGCGTTGTCGAGCTCGATCGAGCACTGCAGTGCACTGCCCTGTCGTGGTGATATGCATGCCGCAATGCCGTGAATCCAATGCATTGCACTGCAGCGCACTCTGTTGCACGAACACGCACGCACACGTACGCTTGGCTGTCCGACCATAATGATGCGGTCCACGCCACAACTCCTATCACGTTTGATGTCATGAATGCAGAGCAAAACGTCGCATACGGCCAACATGTCAACCGCATTCCACGCACTCCCATCTAACAAGGGGTCGTGAACTAACTGTGATTCGAAGCGCATCATCCACGCTCAGAAATTCTGTGTAGGAGCCCTTCCAGTCTCGGTTACCTGAGCCACGCAACCGTGAATCGCTTGTCACTGTTCAGACCACGAATGTGATCAGGATGAAAGGCACCAACGAGGAAACAGACCGTGACAAAAGCGTGCACGTTTTCCACCCCAACATCCAACATGAGCGCAGGTCCGGATCAAGTGACCGTGAGTACAGGCGTGTCACCCGTTTTGATTGACGTTCATTCCTTGGCGCTGCTTTAGGCACTTGCAGGTATTCACTCGCTATGAATGCAGTTTATCCAAAACGGCGCTTTTATCTCTGCGTATCTCTGGCTCTGGCAGAGGTATCTCTGAACTCGTGGAGTTGCCGGCCTTGTCAGGTTTCGTCCATGTCAGTGACCCATGCGCTCCCGGTGAGCTGCTTGATTAGCTCAACGTGTTCGGCCCGGCCGCGATCAAGTTTATATATGCCTTCAGCTGTGGATGCGTACCTCTGTACTGTGGTCGAGCCCATCTCCTCGCCATGACCATGCTTTGCCGTGCAGACTCATCTGCTCTTTCACCACTGTGCCATTATCATGGTCGACGCGCTAGGATCGACGTAACCGCAGAATTCGTTCGAGTATTCACTTATTCCGCTGCGGCACGCTCTCAATCTCTGCCGGCCCTGAAAGGTAACTTGCTGCTATCAAACTGAAGTTCGTGATAGCAGCATTCGACTGCATCTAGGCCATCATTGCGTCAAGCTCACATTCTTTGATAACTTTTTCACTGCTTGCAGTTCCAACATGTGAGATTGCTGCTGTGTCCGTGCGCACTGCTTTGCAGTCTAGTGCAAGCACCTGCTGCATGCATCACGAAGGACCAGTCTTGTTTCTTCACAGCTTTCGTCGCAAGCAATTCGATTGGCTACCAGTGGACCATGCAATTGACTTCATCGATGAGGCATCTGCTCGGCAATGGATGGAGCATGTACAAGGCGTCCTTGACAGTCAGACGGACCGTCCGTTGCATCTCTTTGTTGTTATCAATCCTTTTGGAGGCAACCAGCGGGCAGATGAAGTCTGGCAAGATGTCGTCAAGCCCATTTTTGAGAGGGCTCATATAACATCCGATGCCTTCCGCACGGGCTATCGTGATCATGCAGTAGAGCTGTTGGAGCATATGTCCATCGTTCAATTCCAAGGGTATGATGGCATTGTCGCAGTGGGTGGGGATGGTCTGTTCCAAGAGTGTTTACGTGGACTGCTCGCACTCCGCACGCGCGGTGCAGCATGGCGCACAAAGGCATCAGCGATTCGTATTGCTCAGATACCAGCAGGCTCGACGGATGCTGTTGCATGCACCATCAATGGGTGCCGGTCAGCAGTCACAGCAGCATTGCACATTGTGTTGGGCGACCGAGTAAAGCTCGATGTTCTAGAGGTGCGCACACAGGAGGGACATTGTCGCTATGCTTGCTCGACAGCATCGTATGGCTTCGTCGGGGATGTGCTTGGTGCTAGTGAGTCAATGCGGTGGATGGGTCCTGTACGTTACGATGTTTCCGGTGCGATGACATTCATGCGGTTGCGAGCCTACCCTGTCAGACTGTGGTACAAACTGCCACAATCACCGCATGCTGTGCGGAAAGTGTGCTGCTCAGACTGTCAGATCTGTTCGCAGCCAAAGTCCAATGTTTTTGATGTTGGCGACAGTGTCCCAAACATCACAAACAATCCAAACCATTGTGGCATAGATGACTTGATAAGTCCCGCAACAGTTGCGGGCGCCCTGCAGCTGCCAGCACCATGTCTGCAGCATTCGTGCGAAAAGAAAGGTGGTGTTTGCAAAACAGCACATGGTGATGACGAAATTTGCTCCACGATCCGACATTGTGATCGGCACTTCCACATGAGAGGTGCATCGGGGTTTGGGGAGCAGTCCTTCCTTGGGCATGTGCAAGCGCAGGCAAGTGGAGCTCAGGCTTTTACAGCAAACCAGGCAGAGAAGCAGGAGGATTCAAATGAATCATCTCCAGATGTCTGGTTCGGTGATGTTGCCAATGTCTCACACTGTGAGGGAAACAGCGGATTGGACGAATCGACTGGCTGGCGATGCTGGGAAGGGGAGATATCGTCATTGATGGTTGTCGTCACGCCGACGCGCAGTGACAAGTCGAAGCATGGTCTTGTCCCACACTCACATCTTTCCGATGGTAGATTGCATCTCGTGATAGTCCGTCGGTGTACCCGCATGCAGTTTCTGCGATTTCTGGTATCGCTTACTCGTGGTGGTGTGGATGAGACACTGAGTTTTGTAGATGTCAAGGAGGTTGAGGCATGGCGGCTAGAGGAATTGGCACCTGGCTCTCAGGCCAGTGTCTGGAACGTTGATGGGGAGCTAATGCAATCACAGTACATGTCAGCTCGCTGCCATCATGGGTTGATCAATGTATTCGGTAGGGGTCCGGAGATATAGATATTCTGACCTCGAAGTCAGTGCGATCATGTCTGCATCGTCCCTAAGATGAGCTAGTAAAACGCGTGTCTGCATCACAGTGTGTAGCAGGTGTCTCACATCTAGCACCTGTGCAAACCAGCCTGTCCGTCTGTAAGGTGATTGTATGATACCACGCATGGATGGCCCAGCATCATGATATCCAGTTTCAGTACTGACAAAGACAGTGCCATGGCAGAGGAGCAAGATTGCACATAGTACATTCTGGGGGGCCTCCATGGTAGACTGCTGCGACATACACGGCTTGCATGTTGCATTTGTTTGCATGCGTTTGTCACTGGTGTGCACACATGCACTGTTCCTCACCAGCACAGTGCAAGGACTCACGCAGCTCAAAGCGCCAGTCTGCCCATATACCGGTCCTTTATGTGCTTTACCTGCTGAGCTCTCCAATGGTTATGAAATGTTGCTTAGAACCGCCGTTGGTGAATCGGGTGCACAATACAAGGCAGGTCCACAACGGTGGTGTACGGCAGTCCCTCAGCCTCTGTCCAACAGCCCACACACAGATGCAGCACCAGCTTTTACAGTAGATGATGTACGAAGCACTCTCAATCCTGTCTGCACCTGAACATGTGGCATCGTCACACTCGCTTCACTGTTCATCTCTTCTGGAAAGCTGAGTTCCTGTTGCGTACAGTTACCACGATTTTGTCTATGCGCAGAGGTTAACAAGCTCGTGCTGTGTAAGGTTCTAGCCCAGGGGGTCAGATATGGTGGGAAGAACGTGTCCGGTATCCCCTGACTGGTTCCTGTCATGATCTTTCAGACCTTGAACAGAATTGGTTTCATGGGAACCTCGAAAGCAGGTAGCACCAATGGAATGTGCAGGAATTGTATGAAACAACTAAATCAGGGATGTCGCATGTAAGGGGTTATGCCTTGTTGCCGTATGCCTGTTCTGCGACTCACGCAGAGCGAGTTCTGAATGCTATGGATCGACGATGTCAGTCCGTTAACAGCCCTCTTCGCATCATTAAATCTTGGTCAGATGAGTTGTCACATCAAGGTCCTCACGGTAATTGATCTGGTTATTTGAGTTCTGTTCTCTTGCATCTGATTGGATAACTTGCAACAGGTTGTCTGGTATGCGGACCTGCTTTGCTACCTCGCTCCTTCCTCGCTTCTTCTTTCTTCCACCATTACTCGGACTCACTTCACACCACCGACGCAATATTGATCTGTCTTCAGGCTGTCTCATACCGTGTGTTTCATGCAAGCTCATGTATCTTTAGCTCAAATTAGACCTACACTCACGATCAATGCTAGCTCATGTTAGAACCACATTTCACACTCTCAGGATGAATGGAAATTCGTTTGATGACTGCTTCAAAACCACACCTGTGGCCCAATTGTCACCAACAGTGCAAAATTTGCTTCAGTTTGGCGAAGCTCAGTTCAGAGCCGGTGAGAACCCCAGTGGATCTCACAGATCGATCACTAAATGCATGCAAGAAATGCATTGAGCATACGGCCCGCAGGTGCCCGTGGTACCATCGATGCGCGCTGTTGCCATTTTCGGCTGCGGCAGTCATGTCCGACCTGGTTACACAGACAGCTAAGTTACGCATGTAACCCATGACCGTGTAGCTACAAGTCGAGAAGGGCAGAATGTTCAAACATTCTATGCTGAATTCAAGTGCGCACATGAGGAGCATAGAACCCGGACATCACACATCGTGCACACGCGACACTCTTCTGCTGGCCCAGCTTGCACGTGGTGGCATAAGAGTCGCCAACACATCGAATATCAAGACATGGCGACTGCGTATGATGTCATTGCCCACGTTATCATCAAAACTGTGTTGCCTTTGTCTTGCCCCAGTAAAGCACTTTACAGCCAGTAATGCACGCTCGATTTGAAAGTGTTTTTGACCCGAAAATTGAATTCAGCTGGTACGTCTGGCTCCCTTTGGACCGGCTTTCATGCTCTTCGGATTTGGCTTCAAGTCTAATACATGCACAGCCGCCTTGCGCCATCAGAGTGAAAGAACGATGATAAGTTGATTATCATGCGGGGCTGATGCATTCAGAAGGTAGCATGCGCAATAAATTTGTACAGGCAAATAAGTGGCAAGCTGCCACTGCTGTGAATCTTGGCTGAAGTTCGGCCTACGACGAGCTGCCATAGGAGCTCCAGGTTGACCGGCGTAGACACGAGGCAACGTGCACTACATCCGCACCTGAGAGCAGCATGCACTGCACCTGGTCCTACCCATGGCAAGCAGGCTCGAGTGGTCAACACAGAACGCCAGTACGGCACACAAGAGTGCCACACGGCCAATTGTGTGATTCACTGAGCCATACTGGTTCAATCTGCGCACCACCAGGTGGTTGACCAGTGATGCATGCGCACCATGTGTGAGGCATAAGGACCACGCCTGTTGCAGGTGGACTTCATGCTCAACAGTGCGCTCACTGCCGTCCACCTACCCTTCAAAGAGTTTGGGTGTGCGCAGGCACTATAATTATGCCCGTGTGCAAGCAAATGAAACGCGATCTGGCAGGCTGCTGTCGACATTCATCACAATCCATATACAAAGCTATGGTGTTTGCATTTGGCAAAACAAGCGACGAAGAAGCCTCGTTGTTGAGGTGGATGCGAAGGGAGTGTGTGCAAAGAAGAAGAAAAGGATGCAGTGTCCAAAGAAGAGAAAGCTTGAACTCGACATCCGCGTTAAATACGAGGCCAATAGTATTTGTCATGATGGATCGCACAGGGATTGAACCAGTAACAATTCCTTAGTACAGTAGTTTATGGTTACACGACGGCAGTGTTGGGAAAACATCAGTGCCCGGAGACATGCAGAGCCCGGAGGAACCACTCCTCGAGACATTCACTACTGCCTAGAAAGGGTGAGACAGAGGCCATGGGCCCAATCCGATGGGGGGACACGGGAGGAACGCTCCAGCAGCCCGCACCCGAAAGAGCCACTTGGGGCACTTGGCATGCTCTGGAGCATCTCAACCTGCACGTCGCAGTTGGCACAGGCGGGCGGGGTTTTAGCTGAAAGCAACAAAGCACTAGCAACAAACACTTACTACAATCTGCATGGCAAGCTACAGCTTGGTCCAGCATGAACAACATCCAAGCTCCGCACAACCTACGGTGTGCAGCAGTGCTGAAGCCCCCCCCCCTGCCCCCCATACGTGTTCCACTTTGGGACCTACCTGGTACGCTGGATTCAAGGTCATTTGTAAGATCGTGGCGGATGAGGTCAGATTCAAGCTGGCAAACATATCTCTGCTGAGCATGCTCGAGCAGTAGTAGAGTGGGCAGCCATGCATGCACATTTTTGGGGCAACGTCTCCGCAGTAATCAGAACGACATTGCTGCTCACGAGCTTAAGCAGCACGGATGCCCACATGTGAAATGCGTCTGCTCCAGTTGTTTTCAGGACTCGGTCTCTTTTTACATGCCAGACTATCTATTGCTGAACCCCCACCACCCCAATTTTTCTGGCGAGTATGACGCAACGCGTCCGTGGTCAAATGCGCTGCACTTGCACACGTCTCCTTATGTGTCAGGTTGCATGGAGCGTACAAAGTGGTCTGCATGATGTTATGCCCATGTTCTTGAAGTCGCCTAGGCAGACAGCTGATGTACGGTGTGCGGATTCGCGATTGTAGTCAGGCGGAATGATTTATTTCTCCATGTCCCCTTGTGTTACACAGTGATAGATCTAGGACTCAGCAGCGCCGAGGCAGCAGACCAGGCAACAAGCAAACTGACAGACTGGCCACCGCAAGCACCAAGGCCACGCGCCGCACGAGCAAATGCCAGAACGAACTAACGCCAGCGCGAAAGCAGATATGCACACATCACGCAGTACCACGCAGGCCACGCGCACACCAAACACACAGTCAGCACTCGCCGGGCCCACAAGCGGCCGTCGACTCGACACTAGCAGTCTGCACGGGCGCGACGGCGCGCTACGGCCATGTCCGAGGCCGCGAGGCACCGGTCCCAGGATCCGTAGCCACAGCCAGCTCGGCAGCCCGAGCGGTGTCCGGGGAGGGGCGCAGAGGAGAAACGGCGGACGTGCGCTGGGAGGAGGGAAGAGGGAGGGAGGAGGAGGATCGGGTGCGGGGGGGGGGGGGGCTGCAGGACGAAATGGGTGGAGGGGGGGGGGCTCGCGGGGTGAGATGGGCGGGGGGGGGGGGGGGGGGCGACGCAAGCCTATGCGCGATGGCCTGTCAGCGCCGGCAGGCCGTCTGTGGGGACAGGAAGGCCCGGCAGCAGCGCCCGTCCGACCAGTTTAGCACGGAGGGGCGCGGGCTTGGCGCGCCAGCGCGCGGCACAATGTTGTGGACAGGTCGCGCATGGCATTGAGCAGGAAAGTACGCTTTGACACCGCGCCGTGTCCCGCGGCTACCTCCGCGACCGTCTGGAGGAAGCGGTACGCGTCCCGTCCAACCCTGCCGTACGTCTCATGTACGAGCGGGATGAACTGAGCGGCACCTGTGACGGCGCCATATTTGTCGTGCTTTTGCCGTTCGCCCTTCTCGGCGGTCGCGCCAGCCTCACGTGACGCACCGCGCACATGCGACCTGGCAAACGGGTGCATCACCTTCACGTCCAGCAGCGCCATGCGCGTGGTGAGGAATGCCAAGAGGTCGCCGCGCTGCGGAGGCCGCTGCGATCGGGGCAGCGGGGGTGCGGGAGGGGGCGCTACCTCTCGGTCAGGGGCGGGGGGCGCGTCGCGTGTCGGGGCGTGGGCCGCGGCGGGGGGGGCGGTAGCGGCAGTAAAGGTAAGGGAGGCCGGAGCCAGGGCTTGGGTGCCATGAGGGGTGTGGGGCACGTCCGAAGCCTTGGGGGCCTGCGAGACATGGGGTGGGGGTTGGACCGGTGCGGCATCGGCTGGGGGGTCCGGTGGCGGCGGCGGCGGCGGCGGCGGGTCTTGCTGACACGGCGCGGCCGGTGCACTCGCAGACGGCACAGCCGGCGGGCGCGTGAAGTCCGCCGGCGGCGCGGCTGGTGGCGACTGCCGGCTGCCGTGGAGGGGAGCACGCATATGCCTCCGGGGAGCTTGCCAACATGCGGCTCAAGCGATGAAGCGAGCGACGCGCGCATGAGCACCCGCCTCCAAGCCACGGTGATGAGGTCGTGCTTTAGGACTGAAGTCGCCCATAGTTGTCCGCATATGACACTGTGCGTACCGGACGCAGCCACGCGACCGCAGGGGCAGGCCTCATCCGAGTCCAGGACGGGTAGCAGCGGCTCACCCAGCCGCAGCAGCACAGCCACCTGGAATTCATGGTCGGTCAGGCCCGTCACCGGCCGGGGCAGGCAGTGAGGAACGCCGAGGCCAGCGAGCCAGAGCAGCTGAGGAGGCGAGCGTGATCAGCGCACGCCGTCTCCGCCGATTGGGGATTCGGACCGTGCTTCAGGGTCTCGAGATGGTCGCGCGTGGCGGTCCAGCGCGCGTCGGCCTCCGCCCGGCTGAGCGCGCTCTGGAGCTGCGTCATGTCCCCTTGTGCAGCCAAAATTCACAGGTAGGCCAAAAACATCTTCCTTTGCAGCAACCTGTTGACTGCAATCGCTGCTTGCGATGTCATTGGGATGCCTTTGACACTTGCGGTCGACAAGCATGCTTCATCAGGACTTGTGTGCGACATTGACTGCTATGTATGTGCTCGGCGTGGCTCACTGTGTCTCGCAGGTCGTGGGTGGCTGGCAGCTCCCCTGACACGCGCAGCATGCGAGTGCCGCCATGGTCGCATGTGCGGCTTGGGTGATGTGTGACCCTATTCCAGCCTACCCCCCGTCTCCTATCGACTCATTTGTGCTCTCTGAAAATGAGTCTTCCTTCCTGTCCGCCCCTCTCCATAGGAGTGCTGTGGCCGATGCCCGGTTGGGTGTGGCATGATACCTGAATTTTGAATTTTTGGGTTTTTGCTGTTTGCTTTTTGTGTTTTTTCACTGTTTTTGCAACGCTGTTGTTGCCCAGGGGCATGACCTGCCCCGCGCGCAGCTGCGCGCGCAGGGGGCCCTGCGAGGCCGCATGCATGCTGAACCATGACTGGTAATCCCCGGCATGCGGGTTGTCATGTACCGTGAACGGTGTATCACGTGTTGGGTGCATAAGCGCTGGGTGTTGACTCAACACCGTTCAGTACACAACCACTGCGCACTGGGGTGATACCTCCGCCCATTTCGCCCTGCCCCCCCCCCCCCCCTCCACCCATTTCGCCCTGCAGCCCCCCCTCCTCCGCACCCGCCCCTCCTCCTCCCTCCCTCTTCCCTCCTCCCAGCACATCTCCGCTGTTTCTCCTCTGCCCCCCTTCCCGGACACCGCTCGTGCTGCCGGGCTGGCTGTGGCTACAGCCCCTGGGACCGGTGCCTCACGGCCTCTGACATGGCCGTGGCGCGCGCGCCAGCGCGCCCTTGCAGACTGCTAGTGTCGAATTGGCGCCCGCCGGTGGGCCCGGCGCATGCTGACTGTGTTTGGTGTGCGCGGGGGCTGCGTGGTACTGCGTGGTGTGTGAGTGTCTGCTGTCGAGCCGGCGCTAGTTCGTTTTGGCATTTGCTCGTGCGGAGAGTAGCCTTGGTGCTTGCGGTGGCCGGTCTGTCTGTTTGCTTGTTGCCTGGTCTGTTGCCTCGGCGCTGCTGAGTCCTAGATCTATCACTGTGTAACGCACTGGGGTGACACTGCACACGGCATAACAACTTCAATTTTGTAGGATATTGTGCAGGAGATTGTTCAAATGATTATATAATGATATCATGTGCTAGTCTTGGCCATTGCGCGCTGCACATGCCATTTTTAGGTCGTACATTCCCGCCGCAGTTAGTGGGTTGCAGGATTCGTCGGGGGATCGGGTCTGCGCCAGCGGAGCTACGTTTGGCACCGGCAAACCATTGTACACCATTCGAGGGCTCTACTGCCTTGATAGTGAATATTTGCAGCATCAAAGAGCGGCGCAAGTACTACGCGTACCTACGTCCCAGCTGGCCAAGGCCAACTCTTCAGGTAATTAGCGATTTGACATTGGGGCACGATGCAAAGCAGCGGACACGCCTCGCAGCCACAAACCTCACACGTAGTCGCAACTGAAAGACTTGGATATGTGTATTCGATCGCGGCGCGACTGGTGGTGCTGTGCACAGCTGTGATACGTTTCCGAGATGCTTTGCCGGCCTGGCGCCATGCATGTGGCAATACCGTACGTGTTACACGGAGATGAACGCAATAGCCCGGCAGCAAGGGCAACAGCTGGAAAGTAGACGGCCAAAACCCCTGAAAGCAGACACCAGCAACAAGCAACAACTGTCTCGGGTGAAAAGCCACAACGAACCGACAAAACCACACCCACGCATCCACACGCATGCGCACTCCCGCACCCCACCACCACGGCACCCGCGCCACAGCCGCACACAGCAACCACCCGCCAAATTGCGCACTACCGCCCACCCCAGCAAATCCGGCCACCACCGACCCCCTCAACAGCAGCACCCCCACTCCAGCCGGCCCCACTCCAGCACTCCATCATGGGACCCCCGCACATGTGAACCCGGGGGCTCACGCCCCCCACAGTGCAGGGCGTACCAGCCCTCCTCCTCCGGCTGCCGGCAGGGGCCTGAGGGCGGGGCGCGAAGGGCACTGCAGCCATGGCGCCATGGCGGCGCCATGGCGGTGCCATGGCGGCGCCGCATCGCTCTCCACGCGGCAGCTCACGGGAAGGAGGGCGGGCCAGCACGACCAGACGCGGGGCCGGCCTGCGCCGCTGCAACCGCGGTACCCGGTCCATCAAGACGGCCAGCGGCCGCCTACAGCACATCCGACGGGACAGCGTGGCCAGGCACCACAGCCCGGCCCGCCTGCCGCATGCGCAGCGGAGCCACAGCGAGGTCCTGGCGCGTCACACCACGGCACAGAGTCGTGGAGAGTTCGCACATGGCATTCTGCAAGAACAATACCGTACGTGTGGGCATGCCAATGTACACGACCCGGGCAGCATGCATGCGCATGAGAAGCGCACATCTACTACGCACGCTGTAGTATACCAAATTACAACGCATCAAGCATGCATTGACAAGGTACCTATGCATAGCTATGCACCATATCCCTGCAACAGCTGTTGGGGCAGTGTGACAGGTATTGCGGTGATGTGTCACACTGTGACCAAGGCCTCAGCAGCGCCGAGGGGGGAAGCAGGACAGAACAACCATAACAAACACAAGTCACAAGCACCCCAGTCCCTGTCTGCATCAATGTGATCCACACCCATCGCTAACAGAAACAGCAGTACACACAAACACAACATGGCAGTCTATGTACATGCCACAAACAGGCACCAAATCCTGGGGACGACTGTACCCAGCCGGTGGCAAGCCGACTGAAGCAGACCGGATGGGCACAGGAACGCCATTGCACGGTTGCCACGGTCCCTACCAAGCGTCTGGTGATGTGACAAATCGTGATGGTGTTGATGACCCAGGCAACGCTGTTGCTGTTTGATGTGTGCACGGTACGAAGTACCTATGTTACCGATGGGAAAGCTTGACTGTGGTATGTCATTCAGGAAGGTGTGATGTACCAACACTACTTGTTATTATGTTCCATCCGATTTCTTCTCGTGATTGTTGACTGACGTCTTCAGTGCCCAGCGAATCCCCCAAAACAAATCACGTTCACCACAAGCCTTGTACACAGTGTATTGCTGCATGATGATGCAAACTGTGGCCATATCCGTTGGAATGGTGGAGGGTTCTTGAAGCTAATCTCGGAGGTTCGCAATTATGGATATTCAATTGACGATATTGTGGTTTCGTTCTCCGTCGAGCAGAAACGACACTAACGTGTTACATCAGAAGCAACCGGGTTCTAGTTACCCAACTGGTCACTTTCGGTTCACGGGGTCAAATTGCGCAACAATGGATACAGCACCAAACAACACGAACAGCACTGTGCCTCCAGCCAACACGGAATACAGCAAGTTGCGGAGGGATGGCGTCGCTGCTGCTTGCGCTGCAAGTGGGCTCGACAAAGCAGCGCCGCTGGTCGCAACCACGCCGGTCATTACCTTGGTCATGACCCTGCAACAGATGCGTTTGGTCAGAAAAGGATAAGGGTGGCCACTACCCTGAGAGAAGTCAGCGAATTATTGCAGATTTGGGACGGGCTCAGGACACTGTAGCCAGCCGTCTCAAAGCTGAGCGTTTGGGAGAACATATTGCCCGCAATTTGACACGATGCGTTACGTGAAAGATCATCACGGCACAAGAGGCGACAAAAGCGCACGGAGTGGTAGCAGCTGAGGCTGGCTTCAAAGCGGCACCTGCACAGGGAAGCGCTGAAAATGGGGTACAATCTTGGCAGCATCCACCGTACGCGAGCATATTAAACGAACATGCGCGATAAATCAGTCGTCAAGGACTTCCACACCTTGACGAGCGACCGCGGTCTTCGCTGTAGGCGGGCGGTTGGTTGTGGTGATGACCATGTTGCAATACTTTGTACGACTGACGTCTTCGACAATTGCCAAATGTCCTGCCATGTGGGCGTCTCATTCCAATATAAAGTTTTACTCAGCGCCTATATGTCGGACCTGACGGGGCCCGGGGGATTCGACCTGCAGGATCCGATGCATCGCGATGCCTCCTTAAGTCGCCCAGATTGCCATGTGATGCGCGATTGCTTGGTGATCGCGTTTGGATTGATCTAGTTGTGTGCAGACCGTCCAAATACGTTCATTAGCACTTCAACAAATGCAAGATCAGGAACGGTGTGAAGCTTTGGCGGTGTGAGCTCGAGGCAGCCAGTCCAATACCGGCCACTTCGGCACATGGCTTGTGCGGCATGCGGCACGGAGTACTAGTGTGCTTCATCGACGCAACCTGCGGGAAGGAACGCTTGGCATACTGCAAGTGTCACTGTGATATCCTGTCGGAGAAAGACTGTTGTCGCCCTTCGAAAGTCGCCACAGTTGTACGCTTGCCACACCACAGAAGTAGGGCTGTCCTTACGTGGCATGCCCCATTAGCTACCTGACTCCGTTCCAATCGAGTGTAGCCAGATACCTAAACGGGCAGATTTCAGGCAAGCTTGTGAAAGAGTGCCGCTGGTGCCGGACAAGCCAGCCCCCAAAAGCTGCAGCAACATGGCTCTTACGTGCTGTGTGCAATTCTGTTGGACCAATTCCCAAGCCTGGCATCGTATGCTTGTATGAGGTGGAGGTCCATGTTCAAACCTTTCACACCAGAGCGCGATGAACATGTTGTGTGCCCCCCCCCCCCCACCCCCCGCGGACCGCATCCACGGGCCAGGGCAACAACTTACACAACTGATTCTGTGTACCCGGCCGTGACGCCAGCGCTCCCCGAGCTGCCAGTCCAATCATTGTACAATGCTTGACTTGTCGTGCCTTGATCTCGGTGCATTCCTTACCGCAGCCTCGCCAACCGCGACAAGTTGCACATTAGGAATCGGCTGATTGTGCTTTCATGTCGCGCAAAGGCTCTGGCACGTCAGGAATGCGGCACTCTAAATTCAATTGTAGTTTTTACACTCGCACCGACAACCACAGGAGAACAAATCTTTGTGGCCTGGACAGACATCGCCATTGTGCACAATTTTGGGGCGGTGATCGCGTCATTCATACTGCATGCTCGATACCGCGTGACGGCAACCGTGGACAGTACTACTTCCAGAAAACGACTGACCAGTGCGCTGCAGTGAAGCGTTTTGCACATGCATCCATGGAAAGCGGTCCCGATCAGGCCGCTTTGATCAGGACCCTGCAGGGCTCTACTTCCTGTCGGAGCACCGATTTGTCAGGCGACTTTGCAGATACTGCTACCGTGCACGGCCGTGGGACTGGGAATCCCAACGACGGCGCGGATAGCGCGCCGGGGCCGGCCGACGCGTAGCGACAATATATATAGCAGCAGCGACATTCCTGTAAGTGGCGAAGTGGGAGCTGTGAGCGTGCTCACAGCTGTCTGTACAGACTGCATGCACATGACTCACAGCAGGTCTCAAGGACATTGTACGCTCTGCACTGATCTCACTGAGACGTGCGGCCGTGTGGGCAAGGGTGTAGTTGCCTTCCTGAATGAGATTGCTGACTTTGCAGTGGCCTCCGGGGCCGTGTCCAGGCAGGTTCTTGCAATTTGCGAACTCTCCACCACCCTCTCCCGGGGAGTAAAGCGCCAGGTCTCGCTGCCATGAGCCATACGGTGCGCTCAAGAGTCTAGTAACACATATATACGACGTCCTACAGTCCAGAAGTAATACAACACTTTGGGTTGGGCGCTTTTCTGGTTCTTGACACTCGCTGCGGCTCCGCTGCGCATCCGGCTTGCAGGGCGGCCGGTGCTGCCTGGCCACACTTTCCCGTCGGACAGTCTGTAGGCGACCGCTGGCCGCTGCGCCAGACCAGGGGCCACGGTGCCGGGCCGGGGGCCGCAGTTGCGGAGGCAGTAGCCTGCCCCACGTCTGTCTGTGCTCGCCCGCCCTTGTGTTCCCACGCATGGCCGCGGCGGCCCAGGCGATGTGGAGTCACGAGCGCCCTGCGTGTCGTCGCTTTGCCGCGGCTGCCAGGCCGCCATTGCGAGGCTGGTCCGCCCCGCGCTGAAGGGGGCGTACGCCCCTGGATCGCATGGGGGGTGCAAGTCGGGGCATGGGACTTCTCAGGTGGAGCTGGGTGCAGTGGTGCTGGGGTGAGTTGGAGGGTGGGGTGTGAGAGTGTAGGCGACCAGGCCTGCTGCCAGACGGTGGCACGGGGTGCGGATGGTTAGAGTGTGTGGAGGCGTGGGTGGCGCGGTGGTGGAGTGCGTGTGTGTGGGTGTGTGGGTGTGCAGTTGTGTCGGTTCGTTGTGGCTTCGCGACTGTGAGTTTTGCTGCTTGTTGCTGCCTGCTTGCGCGGGTTTGGTCGCGTGCTTGCTTGCTGTTGCCCTCGCTGCTGGGCTCTTGCGTTGATCTTCGTGCAACATTGATCTCACAGGCCAGGAACAGCAACTTTGCAGGTTTTGGGCCAATCTCCCCATCGGTCGTGTCTGAGGTTTGCATATTCGCATGCATTTGACAGATCTTACCATCGGTCGTAGGGGGCTCCCTGCACACAGGCTGACGACTGCCTCACAGGTATGCATACAGCTGCCCACAGCAGCCCTG
Organism: Ulva mutabilis; assembly: GCA_900538255.1. Classification (NCBI taxonomy): domain Eukaryota; kingdom Viridiplantae; phylum Chlorophyta; class Ulvophyceae; order Ulvales; family Ulvaceae; genus Ulva; species Ulva mutabilis. Next base: position 265,462 of record UNSF01000112.1, read on the forward strand.
CAGGCCACCCACAGCAGCTGCTGTGGCACCCACAGCAGCCCTGTCGGCACCCACAGCGTCACACCTCAGGGCCTGTAGCTGCGCCACACGCCAGCCGAACCACAGATGCCTGTGTCGTTGCACCTTGCACTCAGATGCTAGCAACTGGCATCACCACGTGCCACAGGAATCAAGGCTCACCCAATTGGGTGCATGACATCTGTGTCGGGATGCTGTGTACCGTCATGAATCCAATTGCTCGTGAATGTCACGTGACGCTGACACTGTACCTCCGAGCAAGTTTCATCGCGTCATGGTGCGCTCTGTGTCTCACGGTACGCCCTGTAACATAAAACTGTTTGCCTGCGTTTGTTGACAAGACACTATTGGGTAGATGGAAGCCTTGGGAAGAGACACAGGGAGGGAGGTCCAGCCACGCGAGTACGGTAGCTTAAGTTACCACGTGCGATCTCCGAACAGGGACGCGGCTGTGCGGGAGGACTGTGGCTAGGGTGTGCCAGAAACTCCTTTGTCTGAAACTTGAGGGGGCTCCCACGGGTCCGGGAGCGCTCCCGCAACTCGGCACGAGTGAAACGCTAATGCAGGGGTGCTACTGAAAACCAAGGGGGCGAGGCCACGTGCTGCTCTTGCGCCTGCATATATAGCTGTGCAGTGCTGGGCAAGGCTACCTCTGAGCACACCGCTTAATAGCCTTCACACTGCAGACTGGCTCAAAGGCTCCTTCTGACCCCCAGGGCCGCGGCATGGCCGTGAAAGGTCAGCATGTATCCGTTGGTGTGTGTGGCTCCAATGCAATGCATTGGCAGCAGCAGCTGCTGCAGCGCAGCATTTGTGCAAGTGCTGTCATGTTCCGATGCGGATTTGTCCCAGGCAATGGGCGGATGGTGTTTGACACAAGTGGGTCTGACATTGTCAAGCTTTTCTGGGGTGAGTACCTTGATTCTGCCTGAAAGCGGGAATGATCATTGTCCATAGCTGTCAAGACAAGGAAGAACCAGTTTGTGACTTTTAATGGCAAGAGGTGTGGTTTAGGCTTGACCACGATTGTTGAGGAAGAGAAGAACATTGACACAGATGCGGCCAGCAGAACACAGACCGGCCTCTAGACGTCTATAGACCCAGCCACGAGAAGTACACATGCATACAGTAGGCCTCCTCTCTCTCCCCCTGCCTGCCCAGGACAAGTTCCTGCTGCTCCGCGGCTCTGTGCAGCTTGCCCTTACCCACCTAGTCCGCGTCGTAGCGTGGGACTCGGTCAAAGACGCGGTGCAGCAGCTGCAAGACAGGGTGATGGCGGCGGCGCGGGAGATCATGAACCACCTGCAGATGCACGCCGTCGCCGAGGAGCAACTCCGCCTACTGCTACGCCATGGCGGCTTCGGCCTCATGGATGTCACGGAGCCCGAGGCAGATGCAGCCTATCTGTCCAGCGCCGCACTGGCGCATGACGCCATGCGCGATGGGCCCCCCGACTTCCGCCCATTCGCCGACGGCGATGTTGCCCAAGGCCTACAAGAAAAATGGACAGCGCTGCGTGCGGCGATGCCGCTGGAGGCTGACTGGGGCCCAGAGGAGCTTGGCGACATCTTCATCGTCACTGGCCTTACCGGTATGGGCAGGAAAGTGACCAGGGCAGTAGCGTAGGCACGGCACGATGCGCTGCTGCAACAGCTGGGCAGCACCCCTGGTGGTGCAAAAGACCTTGCGCGCATGCGCAGCTGCGCCTGTCGTGCTGCCTCACTGTTCCTGGATTTCCTTTCAACCGACCGCATGCTGGCTCTGAATGATGGGGATTTTGTGCATGGGATACGGTTCAGGGGCGGACTTTGCCCCCTGCCGCCATTAGATGGAGAATTTGTATGTGATGGCAATGCCTGGGTGAAGCCCGGCAACGTAGGTCATGCCATGAAATGTTGACACAATGCTGACTGCTGGAAGTTGCGATACAACATTGCCATAACGGCTTGGCGCCGTCGAGTGAGAGCGGCAGGGGTGTCCACATCGATTGAGCCTGCGATGCACAGCCAGGACAGACGCTACAGGGACGACAGTAGGGGGGACATCCTAGCAAATGGTCCGGACGTAGATGTGTTTACTGCGAGCCCCCCACTGACCCTCAGGCTGCCGGGAGCCGGAGACGATCGCGCTTCAATGAGGGTGCACCCGGGCTGCAAACCGCATCCCACTGAACCCCGCACAGCCGGACCACTGGCACTGCTTCATCCCACCTCACGCTCACTAGTGACCACGCTGAATCTCTTCACATGTGTGCCTCTGTGCACGCTGGAACATGTGCATGCTGTGGCACATGCTGCATGGGGAATGACCGCCCTGCCATGCAACCCTTGCACACTGACACGCTCGTCTTGGTCACACGTGCAGATCTGGCTGCCGTTCCACTCGCAACATTGCCTGATCCCAGCTTAGCAGGTCTCACGTACTATCAAAAGAACGAACGGGGCGTGGCTCGGGGGGTCTCAGTCACGCTCCAGACCCCATCCGCGGTCAATGCCCACCAGGTCTGGCTCCTTCCTGATGACAACGCAACTGGCCGGCAGAGCCAGTTGTGCCTGCCCGACATCAAGTGGGACATCATGGCGTTCATTGAAGAGCACAGCGCGTATCCTGATGGTGGGCCACCGGGAGCTATGCTCAACCAAATACAGCATGTCCCAATAAAAGACCTTGATGATGCCACTGTCGGAGATGTCCAAATAACCTTGGGCATCCTCGTTCTTGAGGACCTGGGTCATCTCCACCATCTCGTCGAGCCGTCCTCAACCAAATTTGGCGCACTTTCACGCAACACTCCGGTCCTACTTGACAAGATGGCATGTTCTGATGCATTTATTCACCAATGCTTGATCCCAATGCCGGGACCCCAGAATGCCATGTGGCGCCACGGCGTGTGGCGCAGCCACTACGCAGGGCAAGTCATTCAAAATATCAAGCTGGCAGATGACTTCTCTCAGGAAGTCTCCCTTGGACCCACGGCCGCCGCCTCTGATGGTCGCTTCCCCGGCGCGGGAGCTATGTCCCGCCGGGTTGCCGCAGTTCGCCTGACGCCGCACACTGGCCGCAGGCGTGGCGCCCGTCGGGGTGCGCGTGGCCGTGGCTCCTGGGGCCGCGGCGGCCAAGGCGCCACCGCAACGAATAACGTCGACCTGGCTTCAGCTGGAGCTGCAGTGCCGGAGTGTGCCCCCCTCCCCCCGCACACTGCAATGTCCCCCCCTCCCGCCGATCTGTACTGTGCCTGCCCAGTACACCCTTCCTGACCCCCCGCCGGCCATAGCAGCGGCCTTTCTCTGAGCTTTGCACCCCCGCGTCTCCGACGCTCTGGACACCCCGCCGCGGTGGCGGACGCACAACGCGTGCTCCGCCTCGGGGCATCCGTATGTCTGCACTTTGTCACGCAGTCACTGTGGAACACCAGCGTGGCCAACTCTGCATGCTCCACGCGTTACACAATATGCTCCAATCGCGAGTCCTTAGCCACGCGCATATGCAACACATCGTGACTGCCACGCACCCAGCAGTTGACCCGGTGGGCAACTACCATGTCGGTGAACTCCAATCGGTGCTTTGTCACTACCATGCTGACATCCCCGCCTGCACGAAGGCGTTCCACACAAAGGGGCCTCAACAGGCGCTACCTTTGCGGACACTGTTGCGATGCAGTACCCATCGTTTCCCCTGGTTGACTGCATACTACCGACCATGCATGACACTACCGGCCCCTCTGGCCTACGCCCTACCCACCATGTCGCAGCCCTACGCGTGCCGCTCCGTAGAAATGTGGCTGAATGGTTCATGCCTGACTCTTGTCACCCAGACGTTGTTTTCCCACTCTGTGACGTGAGTGTCAGCCAGTCATTCGATGCTGACGTTACGCATGCAGTGATGACCAGCCCAACCACTCCGACGACCCTGCACCGCTCGGACCTGCTGGCACTCTTGGAGGACCCTCGGCTCCCAGTGGCCAGCATTGATGTGCAACCCCTACCCTCCGAGCGCTCCAGAACAGCACTGCACGCTGATAGGGCCCGTCACACCCCCCCACCGGGCCCAAGCTCACCCACGCACCCTCCAGCCTGGCCTGGAGCGCCCTCTGCCGCCGGTGAACCGACCCCAGCCGCACAGGACCTCTTGTTCCTGCCTAGTCGATACACTTGTGAGCGGCGTGTTGACAGAGCTCTCCTATGAGAGGATTGCCGAACATATGGCTTGCACGGTGTAACTTATGCCCGTTTCCATACGGACTCGGCTGGCTGCCGACCCACTGATCCAGCCTCCCCCCGCGACCTCATGTACCGCCTTGTCATCCACAACCCGCTTCATTGCGCTCAAATCACATCTGACCCGGTGCAATTTTGATGGCACTGCCGGCGTGCCTTGCATGGGGCTCATGCTGTCTTGCTGCAGTCTGGTGGCATCCCTGCTCGCACCGCCCTGTCTCACGCCCCCGCCTCATATGTTGACCAGTTTTGCTTCACCTACCGCCGCCGCCATTACGGCCCACTCGTGGACGCATGTCCCCCCCAGCCACCCCCCAGCGACCCAAGCTGCACTTCTGTAAATCGCATCAGCCCTAGCTACGCTTTTAGCAGACGACGAGCCCTGCGCACCGCCCAACCCTGCACCGCGTACTCCACTGCCACCTCCGGCGCCTGCTGCTGCCCCTCAAGCGCGCCCATCCAGGGTACACAAGCAGCGCCAGCGCGCTACCACACAGGACTGTATTGCATGCATGGGTGGTGGAGACATCGGCTCCACCGCTTCGGCTGCGGGCCGCATCGGCGCGCTCTCCGACCTTATGCAGCGACATAACAATGGGGTTATGGCAGTACAGGAAACAAACATTTCGGCGCCGGAAGAAATCCCCACCACGTTTGGCCTTGCCTATGAGGGCACCCCTGCCTGTATGCAGGACCACATCCGCACAGGTGGCACAGGGGTTCTTGTACGCGCTGACGCGGCCCCGTTTGTGTCCTACATCGGCGCGCGCCCGGGGGTTACCCGCGCGGCGTCACTGAAGCACGCTGCAGTGTGGGCTCGGCTATACGGGACCAGTGCCGACGCCGACATGTACTTGGCTTCCGTGTACATGCCGTGTGCGCGCGGGTCGGTCGCGGCTGAACGTGCATGAGTCGGCCTTACAAGATCTCCACAGCGACATCCAATACTTTCGCCGCAAGCGCGGTACAGTGATCATTGCGGGCGACTTCAATGCCAGGGTCGGCTTTCGGGGCGCCGAAGGCATACCGGTGCCCCTCAGTGCTGTGGCACCACCCCATGGCGAGCCGATGCTGGACCAACATGGCAAGTCGCTACTTCGGTCGTGCGTTGCAGCTGACCTGCAATTCTTGTCTGGCACCACATCAACTACCCCAACATGCCTGGGGCACGGCAGGCGGGTGGATGGTAGCAATGCGGGCACGTCGGTCGTTGAACACATCCTGCAAGTTCGCGATCCTGCCGCCCCTGCCACCACTGGCCCCCCTACCTGTTACGCGTTGGACCATGCTGCGCACCACAAAGCCCTTGCCCCAATTCAGTCAGATCACTGCCCTATGGTACTGCACACGTCCCTGCGTCGGTGTGAACCTGCCTCACGCGGCGCCGCTGTTACTAAATGTGCCTAGAACTCCTGCTGACTGACATGACTGTCCGGAAACGCTACCGCAAGTGCGTACAGTCCCAGTCCGATGACGTCGGGTCCGATGTTGCACCACCATTGCAGCGCGGCGATCAGGAGGGCGTGGACAGGATTGCGACTGCAGTGTCGGAGGCGCTCCTGGCTGCGGCGTGGTCCGCTGTCGGGCAGCGCACAGTGGTTCCTGGCATCTCCAAGCCCTGGTTTACACCCGCACTTCGGCGACTGCGCAGTGAACGCGGCAGCGCGCTGCGCGCACTGACTGGCGATATGCCTGTTGATGCTCCCCAGCGGCAGCACCAATCGCGCTTGAACGCCGCACACCGTTCGGCTGTGGTGCAGGCACGCCGTTCCCACGTGCACAAACGCGGACGAGAGTGCGCACACCTCTGCAGCACTGAACCTGGCTCCTACCCCATGCACCGGGCCTTGGACAAGCTTGCGCACGCCACTGCGCGCCCCCCACCTTCCCCACAATCAGGCACCCAGACACGGACACACTCTGCATTGTGGCTGCGGAGAAAGCAGAAGCCCTGCACGCGTACACGGCTGCTGTTGCCAGCGCACGGGAGGCAGCGTCGCCGGAGGAAGCGGCCCTGCGTGCCACCGCTTGCGAGTGCATTGCGGCGGAACGCACAACTCCCACTCCGCACGGGGGACACCTTGACAACGTGTTCGACCATCTGGATGTGCAGTCCGCCCTGTCGCGCCTGGGTAACCACAAAGCTGCGGGTGGGGATGGTATGCCTGCTGAACTGCTGAAGTGCTCTGGGCGCGCCGGACTTGCGATGTTGACTAGGCTGTACAACGCCGTCTATGAAGCTGAACGTATTCCGTTGGCCTGGCGCGAAGGCGTTATGACGCACCTTCCCAAGGGTGGCGATGGTGGCGACTGCAGCAACTACCGGCCGCTAACACTGATGCCTGTTATAGATAAGCTCTGCGGCGATTGTGTCTGCGCGCCTTATGGACGGCCTCGCTCTGCAAGACCAGCAATACGCCTTTCGCTCCGGCAGAGGGACGCCCCAGGCATTGGCCACTCTGATGCACACGATCCGCCGCCGCACACAGGCTGGACTGTCCACGTTTGCATGCTTCTTTGATGCGGCGAAGGCGTACGACTCGGTCTTGCATGACTTTCTCCTGTACCGGTTGCTCCAGAAAGGCGTCACTGGTAAAGCGTTCGCATGTACTCGTCTGCCTACAGCTGTGTCCGAGTCGACGGCGTACTGTCGTCCGCGTTCGCCGTTCAGCGTGGTGTGGCTCAAGGTTGCCCTCTGTCGCCGCTCCTGTGTGCTGTCTTCATTGACAGTGTTCTTGACGACCTAAGTCCTCTGCCGTCGGATGGCCTGGTATCTGTTCCCGACCCCGGCTGGGAGCGTACACTCCCGGGCCAGGCTTATGCTGATGAACTCTGTGATTTGGCCGCCACGCCAGGGGGCGCACAACGCGTTGTGGACGTTGTGTTCGCCCACAGTCGGCGGTGGGGTGGTCCCTGAACATACTGAAGTCGGTGCTGGCGGTGTTTGGCACCATCGCCGTGCGGCGTGAATACGCGACGGTGCAGCTATGCTGGGGCTCGGACTTGCTACCCCGGTCTGCCCTGGCCAAATACATTGGGGTAGTATTGGAAGCCTCCGAGCTTTTTGACGCACAGCAGGCTGCGGTCGCGACCCGGGGCTGGCGTGCGCTTGGCTGGTGGATGCCAGCGCTGAAATGTGTGCAACTTACCGCTGCGACGAAGAGCACTGTCGTTCGTACTCGTGTGACACTTTGTATGCTGTACGGCATGGAGCTGTGGCTTGTCTCCGCCTCTGGTGCGGACTTGGATTCCGTTCTCATGGCAGCGGCCAAGGTTGTGGCTGATGTCCGCCCTTTGACGTCTTGTCCTGCCTGGGTGAGAAATCGCAGCGTCTCGAATGAGGTTCTCCTTACGGACCTGGATATGCTGGCCTCTGCTGATCACTGCCGTGTCGCACACGCGCGGCAGTTCGCCAGCGACCGCGTGACTGACGCCGAGACATCTGCCTTGCGCGTGCATGACCCCCTGTCAGCGGAATTCACTGCCAGTTTGCCTGCGGGGACCTCCCCTGACTACATGGGCACGGCGGTGCGCGCTTCCATGCATAAGCGAGATGCATGGCTCGGCTGGGCGGCTGCCGCGTACAACCTCGCGTTCCCCCACATGCCGATCTGCAGCGACATCAGTGCGCGTGTGGAGGCCACTGCTGGAGCCGGTGTGGCCGCGGGTGGAACCACCACGATTCGCAACTCCGACTTCCGGGCTGGCCTCACCGCTTGGGCACGGCAGCAGCGCTGTGTGGGCGCTTCCGCCTCTGCTGTGGAGCTCGGGCCCCTCGCTGGCCGCTTTCGGAAACGTCCTCGCCCGCCCCGTGTCCTGCGCGATCCGCTCGCTCGGGGACTTTGCTTCCTGGACGCTGGTGTTGCGCCGTACACACGATCTCCGTCATGCGTTGTCCACCCCATTATGTCTCTGCGTTCTTCTCACTTTCCTGGCGATTACGCTGTGCAGTATGGCGATGCGAGCCGGCCCCATGCGTGTCTCCTGTGTGAGTGCTGAGAAGTATGAGTCGCATGATGGTTTGAGTGTTGCTGATCCGCATGAGCACAGGTGGCGCCACATTGAACATCTCCTTCTGTCGTGCCCTTGTGTTCACCCTTCCGTGATTTGTCGAGGCGTTGCTTGTCTCCGGTGTGATCTCATGCGCGCTGTAGCGGGTGACGTGGCTGCATGTACTTTCGTCGACCGGCTTGTCCAAGGCCCGGCTACAGCCCACTCGTAGCCTCTGCTGTCGCCTTGTGGCCGCTTTCCTGGCAGGCGCGGCTTCTCGGACTTCCGCCTTGTGCGCGTACGCGCCCATTGCTGTGTGGCTGCCGCGTTGGGCCTGGCTGCGTTTATGGTCGTCTGAGCTTTGCGCATTGCTTGAGCCCGCACGTGCCCCGTCTGCTGCCCTGTCTGCTGTGTTGAAGTGTGTTGACCGTTCTTCTGCCCCTGTCCGCTGGGGTGCTGTGGCCGATGCCCGTTTGGGTTGGCGTGATGCCAGATTGGTTTTATTTTCTGTTCTAGATGTCATGTTCATCCACCCAGCTGGCCATGGGGTGGCTGTGGTGGGGAAAGCATTGGGGACAAAGGGGTATGCGGCCAAAGTTCGCGAAAACTTAAAATTCAACAAGTACAACGAGAGTGTGCAGGGATCGTACAAGGTTGTGCCGGGTGTGCATGAGACATATGGCAGACTAGGGTCGCGTGCCATGCAGTACCTCAACACGCTGGCGCTGTCAGTGGTTGGGCCATTCAACAAGTTGGCAAAGGCTCGCTGGATTGAGGATTGCGGGAGCTCAGTGCGGCGACAGTGAAAGGAAACGGGTTTGTGATCAGAAAGACCATGTCCAGGGTAGCACGGCTCACGGGTGCTCAGTTCGTGCCAGGTGATCGCCTGGCCAGCTCGCATCTGCTGGGTAACATGTGAGTCCAGAATCTAGTTGTACATTCGCTTGGTGCACTGGATCGGATGTCAGAATCTGAGTTCTGTTAGTGATCAAGTGGAAGACACCTTGTCCAGTCCCATCATACAGGTATTACGAGATGATGAACAGAGAATAGATGAGGCAGTTACTCAGTAGTACTTCTAGAACGAGGTACTGACCAGAGGTTTGCGTAGCTACTTATTCCCTTCATCTCTTAGGGACAGAGCGCACAGTACTCAAGACAGTTGACTAAAGCTGTTCTTCTGTAGTGTCCACAGGGCCACATACGATGCGTACATGCATGTCGAGAATGCATGCGCTGACATCGGAGCCCCTCGATGTATTACTTTAAGTGTGCATCAGTCGTTTCTGCATGCCGTCCGAGGTTGTCGTCACGCGGTATGTGTCACACAAGTCATCCCACGTTCCACTCCATCGGCATGTGAGGGGGGCCGTGATCCCTGATCCCTGAGCCACGGCCGCCGCGTCGTCACGCGCGCCGCAAGGGCACGCGGTCAAGATCGGCGGCACATGCACGGATCAGAGCCTGCTGGGCGGATCTGGCACACAGCCACACCCACAGCAGGAGCGCAAACCCCTTAAACCCCTGTGAAAGCCCCCAAGGGCCATTCACCAACTCACAAAAAAAGAAAACTGGGAACGGTAGCTTGGGAGGGATCACAAGCAGGGTATGCGCGAATGATGCAGCTACGCTGCGGGGCGGCACATATATGTGTTACACAGAGATGAACGCAATAGCCAGGCAGCGAGGGCAACAGCAGGAAAGCATGCGGCCAAAAACCCCCAAAGCAGACAACAGAAACAAGCAGCAACTGTCTCAGGTGAAAACCCACAACGAATCGACACAGCCGATACATCCACACCCACGCATCCACACACATGCGCACTCCCGCAACCCACCACCACGGCGCCCACGCCCCAGCCGCACACAGCAACCACCAGCCACACTGCGTACTTCCGCCCACCCCAGCAAACCCGGCCTCCACTGACCCCCCAACAGCAGCACCCCCACTGCAGCCGGACCCACTCGAGCACTCCATCACGGGCCCCCGCCCATGAGAGCCCGGGGGCTCACGCCCCACACAGTGCAGGGCGTACCGGCCCTCCCCCTCCGGCTGTCCGGCATGGGCCTGAGGGCGGGGCGCGAAGGGCACTGGCGGCGCCGCATCGCTCTCCCCACGGCAGCCCATGGGAGGGCAGGGTGGGCCAGCACGACAAGACGCGGGGCCGGCCTGCGCGGCTGCAACCGCGGCCCCCGTTCCATCAAGGCGGTCAGCGGCCGCCTACAGCACGTCCGACGGGGCAGCGTGGCCAGGCACCACCTCCCGGCCCGCCAGCCGCATGCGCAGCAGAGCCGCAGCAAGGACATGGCGCGTCACACCACGGCACAGAGTGGTGGAGAATTCGCACATGGCATTCTGCAAGAACGCTCGCCTGGTCAAGGCCCCCGAAGCCGCAGCGAAGTCAGCGATCTTATTTAGAAAGGCGAACACGGCCAAACGTCTCATGCCACAGGCACACAAAGCGGCACACCCGCGTGCCGGAGCGGCCGTACTTGTCTCGCTTCCTGTCGTCTATTAGCTGGGCGGCAGCGCTTGGCGTGTTTGCCCCGGCGACAACCCGGGAGGGGGCCACCGGACAGGGCACGCACACATCGGCCACGATGATATCGCAGGGCAACATCACAAGCAGATCACCCCGTTCCGGGTCGCGCTGCGAGCGGGGGGCCAGCGGCCGGGCGCAATCCACGGCCGCGCGGCCCCGGCGACCCTCGGGCAGGCGCTGCGGCGGACCAGTAACCGCTGGGCCCACCTGCGGCAGGTGCTCACATTGCACCGTGCACTGGCCGGCCGGGGCAGCCGCCTTCATGTCCACGGCAGCGGCGGCGGCAGCTGCCGTGCTGAGCTCCCGCGCGCCACTGTGGCCGATGGCCGCCTCGCCGAGGACGTCCATGGCGGCGGCCTCGTCGGCCACAGCAGCCGTGACCTCGGACGAGGCAACAACGGCTGAGATGGCAGCGGCGACGAGCGCAGCCGCGGCGGCTGGTCCCTCTGAGGTGCCTTCGGCCGTGGCGGCGTCGCCGAGCGGGGTAGGGGCGTCCGCCGGTCCGGTGGGGCGCAAGGGGGCAGGCGGGGAACGCGCCAGCGTCTGGGTGCCATATGGGGTTGAAGGCACGGCCGAGGCGCTGGGGGGCGGGGTGGGTGGAGTGAGCGCACCAGCAGCAGCACAGCTGGCAGCCTCACGGGAGGGGCCGGGCGGCTGCGCGGGCGGCCGCGCGCCCGGCACATCCGGGTACTGCGGGAGGCTCTTGATGTTGGGCTCAAGAGACGTGGGGATGCCCGCCCGCATGATGAAGCGGCGCCATGCCTGCGTGATCGCATCATGGCGGGCGACCACCGTGCGCCGCACCGCATTGCACACGAGGGCATGCGAACCATCAGCAGGCGATGCCCAGCCGCACACGCAGTTGCCGTCCGCCTCCTGGCCGGTGAACAGCGCCTCACCTAGGCGCAAGCGCACATTCACGCGGAACTCCGTGGCAGTCAGCTCAGTCGCACCGGGCCTGGATTTCAGGAAAGCCGAGGCCATTGAGCCTGCGCAACTATGCAGGCGCGCCTTGCTGGTCAGGCCCTGTTCGCGCGTCGCTGACGACGGACTGCGCGTCCCTTGATCCAGCGCTGCAAGCAGCGCAGACGCACTGGCGTCAGAATCGGCCCGGCTGACTGCATTCTGCAGCCGCGCCATACGGATGGCAGACCCTCCGCCGCTCAGGCCAGCCCAGTCTGCGGGCTCTGCGGGGCACTCCGGCAGCCCCGGGATGCTTGGCCACTGCTGGCGCAACTCGTCGAGAATGTGGCGCATGGCGACTCCCGCAGCGCCGCAAAACGGCAGGCCTGGATGTCATGACGCGCTTGATGCGTCCCGGCGTGCGCAGCGGGTTAGAGCGCGTGCGTGGGCGTGGAAATGTGTGTGATGGGCGTGAGTTCATGTGGGCCTTGATCGTGCGTAGGGTTCGCACGGCAAAGTGGAATTGGAACGTGTGCGAGGTTCGTGGCACATGACGCTTGAGATCTCGAGGACACGCCTGCACAGTCGGTATCTATGTGTTAGATACCGGCTATGGCATCTTGAGCCGTCTATATGGAGTGCTGCATATGGGAATCATCTTGGCGGGTTCGTGAGTGCCACGTGGCACTCTGTGGTTGAGCTACCTTGCCCCGCGACAGGTTCAGTACGATCTGATGGAATGGTTCCTCCCCGATCTCTTCGGCGGGAGGCGGGAGGTCAGTGGTGTGCGGCAGAACGGGCGGGGGGGCAGACGGGTGCAGCTCCCGCAGCGCCACTATAGTGGCCGCATCAGCGGCTGCCAGCGGGCTGCTGTTCAGGCAGCGGGACGCGCGCCCGTCCTTGCTGTTGCGGCAGTGCCTGTACATGCGCCCCGCCAGCTCATGGTCAGCCAGCAGCGCTGCCCGGGTGCGCTGAGGCTGCGCATTGGCGTCAGTGTCTGGCGACGCGGCAGCACTGCGGCGTTTATGGAGGTCATGGATGCGCGCCAGGACCCGCCAGCGCTGCCCGCTGCCTCTGCGGTTGTCCCCAAGCAGCTCGGTAGGCAGCATCAATAGCTCCGCGATGTGCTGATGCTTGCTCGCATCATGCTCGCGCTTGACGGCATCGTAGATGGCCTCCAGGCAAACGGCCGTGGCTGCAGCAAAGACGTCAGTGACCGACTTGGGGAGTTCCTGAGGCACCCTCACGTCGCGGTATGGTGTAGCCACGCCTGGAAAGGCAGCCTCCTCCACGACCGGTGCGGCCGCCGACGGCACCCCGGCAGAGTCTGTGCTGACGTCCTGCATGACGCTGTCGGCGGGTGCGGAGCCGATGCGCAGGCCGGAGAGGCCTGACTCGGCCAGGCCCGATGCCGGCGCGGGCGGACTCGGCTGGGCGTCGAGGCACGGCTGCGTGCCCTCAGGGGCGACTGTGGCGTGGTTCCCTGCGTGAGCAGGGCGGACTAGCGTGGCAGGCTCAGGCAGACCGGCGGACTCGGCCGGTGTTGGCCATGCAAGCTGGCCGGCGTCGCCTGCGGTGTCATGCATGACTACGTCTGGTGCCGCAGTGGGGGCCGCGTCGGTCTGGCTGGCGATTGCGGCGGCGTCATGCATGACAGCATCACATGGAGGCGGGGAAGGTGACGGCGGGACGTCACCTGGAGGTTGATGGCCGCCTGCCGACCCGCCGTTCCCGTGGTACTCGCCATTCATGGCCGGGAGGTGCTGCGCGAGGCGGCTGGCGGGTGGCAGGCTATGTGGCCGGCATTGCTTCCCCTCCCATCTGCAGCCGGTGCTGACGCAGGCTCCGAGGCGGCCTCGCAGGGTACCGAGCCGCAGCGCGTGACCGACTGCGAGCGAGGACGGGCTGTCGAGTGCAGAGTGGCGGGCGCCGGTTGTGCCGATGGCTGGGTGCGGCGGTGAGCAGGCTGTGCGGGGCCATGGTTGCGCTGTGCCGTGCGGGGTTCCCTGCGTGGGGTGCCCTGCAGTGCTATTGCTGCGCCGTTGGGGATTCGAAGGGCACCGCTTCTCGTGTGCACCCAGGCCGAGCCGCGAGTACACTTTCGCACAGAAGTGACACGTGGCTCCGTTTAGCTGGGCGAGGTCTGCGGACGAGAACAAGTGACTAGCGTGTTGCGTGCGGCAGTGCTGCAGCAGCAGCTGCTGCGTCCCGAACAGCGTGCCGCAGCATGCGCACGGCTTGGGCGGAATCACAGCAGACGACTTACTGATTCGATGCTGAGTTGGCTGCACCGCCGTCCATGGCTTGCGCGGATCCATGGCCGGATCGCGCAACCCAGAAAGTGGTGCTGTGCACCTGGTGCTGGCGCACCCACGAAGAAGTAGGCTCAGGCTGTGGGCTCTCCCTTACAGAGTCATCCGGGACCAAACTGGCTGACTTCCAGTAGATGTCATGTGCAAAGAGCAGATCATGTGGCCGGCCCAACCCCCAAAACCGGCAGCAAAACCGCGTCTGTGTGGCTTGTGCAAGTCCCAACTGCCTGTTCCAATTTAGCTTGATGCATTTTGTGGTGCCCTGGAGGTCCAATTTAACACAAATCACTAGCTACCCATCCCCTCAGGGCAGCAATGCTCCCCAAACGACCCGTGTCCACCTGCTCTCATGGTCTGCAACCTGCAGTGCCCGTGGCCTAGCCCAAAACTTCATGTGCTCCATCTGCCAATGGCTCCCTCCCTGAACTGAATTAGCTCCATGCTTGATCATTGCTGAGCAGTTGCGCCTCAGAAGCTGCAAAACTCCCTCTAATTCCATTTCTCGTGCATCATGACCCCCGAGTTCGCGCCTGGTTGACGCTTTTGTTCGCGGAAAGCTGCTTGGCACTCAGATTCACAATTCAGCAACATTCACCGGAACGTAATCACTAATCAATGCGATTCCACCGTACGTGGAGAGAATGATGACATGTTAGTCGACATGGGCAGTGGCGGCAATCATGGCGACGCGTCACGCACATGGCATGCGTGTTTAGAGCGTCCCGGATGTGGTCGCTAAGGGCTGTGGGGATCCTGTCGTCGAGTCTATGAATATTTGTTTATACGCAGTACATAGACCTACTTGCGAGAACTATGTGCGTGCCGCGCGCTCGGAAGATATATGTGCCGAGCGCTGCTGTAATTCAGTGGACCGAAGCCCTTAGGCACTGTGGGATCTAAGCACTGCCGTAGCTGTGCGCAGGGGGTCGCGCTGTCACATACCTGGCTGGTGTACAGGCTCCGCTGTGACAGTGCGCTTTCAGTGTTGGATTAAAGCACGTGAGTCTTTAGCAGAAGAAGAGTGATTACACTTTGATCAGTAGCGCCTATATAAGCGTTCAATCAACGTCTCATACGGATACGATCAGAATCAATGTCTGCTGGCACGCAATCTTGCATGCATTGCTCGTGCATATGGTCAGCCATCGGTGCATGGCTGCCCCATAGCCACTCCGGATCAGCACCGTGAATCCCCGCATACATGGTCACCGTAGTCCTGTGTATGCCACCATGCATGGTCACCGTAGTCCTGTGCATGGCTGGATCACGACACTCCCCCTAGACTAAGCTTGTACTACCGCAAGCTGCAGTCTATCTCTAAATTTTGCCAGTGCTGGTCCTGCCAACACCTTAGTGAACATATCAGCTAGCATGTCTACCGTGCTAACCCAGCTGATAGTCAACTCATCGAGTTCTACGAACTCTCGGACCCTCAGGTCCCTGACCCTGATGTGCTTGGAGCGGTCACTAGAGATGGGGTTCACTGCTAGCAAGTTGGCACTCTTGTTGTCACCCCACAGCGTTGGCTTCACAGCCGACAAACCAAGATCAGTGCACAACTGCTTAGCCCACATCACCTCATTGGCTGCTGAACTCATAGCAATGAGCTCTGCCTCAGTTGTATCACCAGCCACAATAGTCTGCCTCTTCGAACGCCAGAACACACAGTTCCCATGCATCCGGACTACTACTCCTGACACGCTCTTCAAGCAAGCACCATTGGCGAAGTCAGCATCCGTAAATGCTTCCAACACCTCACATCCCCCATTGGAGCCACTAAAGGTCAAGTCAAAGTTTATGGTCCCTCGCAGGTATCTCAGTACGTGAAGGACACCATTCCAATGACATGTAGCACTCCCAGCCATATGCCTGGCCAGGACATTAGCCGGAAACGCAATGTCTGGACGCGACACAACTGCCACATACTGGATGCTTCCTACGGCTTGCATAAAACTCTTATGCTCTGTGCCTGTAGCCTTCGTCTGGCTAGGATCTTCCTTCAGACTAAACATTTTCTGCTTTGGTACCAACGGAGTTGGCGCCCGTCTGGACTCACTCATGCCAAATTTCTCTAGCATGTCCCTGATGCTCTTTCTGTGTGTTATGGTGATAGTGCGAGCAGCTCGATCACGTATGACCTCCATGCCCAGCACATATCCCAGCTCCCCCAGGTCACGACCCTCAAATGCCTCAAGGATCTTTCTGATGGCATCATCCATCTGCTCTCTGTGGCCGAAAATCAGCAGATCATCGACCCACAGAAAAATAAGACAACGTCCTACTTTGCAAATGAATAGTGCAGGGTCACTGGCCGATCTCACAAAACCCATACTCAACAAGAGTTCTGCAAGCGCTTTGTGCCACTCCCTGGCAGCTTGCTTCAGACCATACAACGCCTTTTTCAGACGCCACACCATACCAGACCCATCGTCCAGTACCGGAGATTGTGCCACATACACTTCCTCCTCCAGAACAACATTCAGGAAAGCACATTTAATGTCTATATGCCTCATCTCTAGATCCTCTACTTCGCAGACTGATAACAGAGCCCTGAAGGTAGCATAACTGCCCACACGTGCCCATGTCTCAAAGAAATCTACGCCCTCCACTTGCGTAAATCCCCTGGCTACATATCTGGCCTTGAAACGCTCAATTTCACCCTGTGCTCCTCGCTTGATCTTAAGCACCCACTTGCCTGTCACAGGCTTCACTCCTGTTGGGCACTCAACCAGCTCAAACACATCATGTTCTCTTAAGGAGGTCAGCTCATCGAGCATGGCCGTGATCCACTTGGCCGTGATCCACGGTGAGCGGTCATGCAGGTGCATGGCCGTGATCCACGGTGAGCGCCACGCATGGCCTGCTGCACCGTTGGATCATCTACTACGGCCTCGACCCTCTTCCTCACGGTAGCTGCACGCCTGGACTCACAAAGGCTAGCAGTAGGGCCACCGTTTGGAGTCACCGTCTGTCCTGTCGTCTTTTCTGCATCAGGAGGCACACTGTCAGCCGTCGCCAACACTCCTTCAGCCCAGTCACCGACATCATTCTCATCATCATTCATTACTGTGGAGCTCGCAGCATCACTCACATGCTCACGTGCTTCCTCCGGGGAAATGCGCTCAACAGCAGCATCACTCTCAATTGCTCCCACAGCATGGACAGCAGGTCTTAAGACTTTGCGAATGAAGTTAAAAGGCTTTGGAACCCATCGAACCCTCACCTCATGTGGCGGATCCAGACGTTCTCCGCTGCCCCTCGCGGCACTTGGTGCTGACTCTCCCCCTGAGCCATCACCGCCTGTCGCTATTCCGCTAGGCACATGCCGTAGCTCGCCTTGCCCCTGGCCCTCAGACCCAGATATATGCCTTGGCTCGTCATACCTGTCACGGTCATCACGCCCTGACACCGTGGACCCGCGGTGACTTCGGCCGCCGCCGTGACCGTCAGCTCGTACAGGTGGGGGTGGCTCACTCAGCTCCTTGCCCATCGACCGTTGGACTGGTTCCGCTGAACGTGAGCGGGATCTAGACTCAGACTCAGAGTCATCCTCACCTCCATCACTAGACTCATTATCACTCACTTCCTCATCAGTTGGAAGTGGATAGATATCACAGTCCCCTATGTGTAGCACAGCTCTATCCCTCGTAGGGATCGTCTCTGTTGGCCTAAACTCGTGGTGTAGAGGCCCAGACGGCTGGTTTGCTGCATCATAGTCCCAGTGTGCTACTGCTGCAGCACTGTCAGCCGCTGCATGATCGCAGCGCGCTGCAACCACTGCCTCACTGATCTCTGGTGTGTGCCAGCGCTCATGTCGCGCCAGCAGCTCTGCACCCAATACTCTAGGAGAGAACTCAGGCTCACCCTCAGGTAGCTCGTCTGTTGGTTTGAAACGCCTATGCAGCGTTCTTCCTGGTTCCCAGTGTTGATGGCCCAGACCCGGATGCTCCCCCTCAGCCCAATCCACATTTCTGCCCCTCTCTGGCATCATGTGTTCACGACTGGCTGGTGGACGCACTGCCCGCACACTAGTGCTCTTCACCCACTTCTTCATGTTGGGCAAGAACTCAGCTTCTGGCACTACACTGGTATACTGATCGGGTAGGATCTCAAACTCACCCTGCTCATAGTTCTCTAGCACAACTGGGTCCGCCGTAGCCTCCCCAGCCATGTGAAATCGCTGCGCGAAATCCTTCACTAGAGCAGGTGGAGCAGCCGTGTGCCTGTACATCCGCACTGCTCCCCCATTCCCACGCTTCACATAAACCCTGTCCATGTGAGGACCTCCACCCGGTCCCATATAGGCACCGAGGATTCCTCGCGCTTCCAGGTGCCTGAAGTGCTCCCTCCTTGGATACACATACATTGGACACCCGAAAGGCTTCACCTGTGCCACCACGAGACGGAAGTCATCTTCTTTGACCTTCCTAAACCACAACAAGTATGGCACAATCTCTCTGACATTCACATTCCTCATATGCTGTGCCACAAATGCCAATTCTTTCCTGGCAACCAGCTTCTCACACAGCTTATTCAGGCTCAGCGCATGCGCTGTAGCCTTCCTGACTCTCAGCTGCTTAGCCCGCTGCTGCGCGTTCGTGAACCATGGCTCAGAGCTGGTGGCAACAAGCCTATCCTCCAGCTTCTGCTTTGCCTCCTTCCGCCTCACACCCTCCAGTGCTGTGCTCGGCGTCAGGTTGTGTGCATGGTTCACGCACATGTATGCCTCCGGCCATAGGAATGCAGGCACTGCTGCCTGCAGCAGACTCGCCCGCACTGACGTGTTCAGCACACCGATCTTTCGTTCTACCAACCCATTTGACTCATGTTGGGCGGTGTCAGTGAACGTGTGTACTATCCCTCGCCACTCAAGGTACTGAGCCAGCTGACTCGAGCTGAACTCACCTCCTTGGTCCGTGTGCAGCCTCCGCACGCCTACCTCCTTGTCATAGACAATCTGAGTGCGGATGCGTTCTATCAGAAGGCATATCATTTCCGCAGCACCGCTTTTCGACTTCAGCGGGATCACATGTGAGTACCTGCTGTACTCATCCACTACTACCAGGATGTAGTTCATTCCTCCTATGCCTACTGGCTTAATCTGTCCAGCCAGATCCGCATGCAGCACTTCTCCAGCATACGTGGCATTCTCTGTCACTTTGCCCCCATGCTGTGCTCTGTCACCACTTCTCTGTTCCGCCACGTGGCAACCATGACACTCAAGTGCTACTCCCGTAGGTTTAGGCAACTTGAGGTCATACATGTCTGGATTATCTGTCATCAGTTTGAGAATCCGGTTGCCAGCATGGTGAAACGAGATGTGCACCAGGAATGCTGGGTCGAGTTGGAAAGAAGATCTCTGACCAATGGGTACACCATCTACTGCAGCGACTCTCGCCTGCTCACCAACCCATTTCCTATTTCTGTGGAAAAGATTGTTAGCACTGGTCCAGTCTATCCCTGAATCTACAGGGCGCAGCTCCCACATTGGTCTACCTGTCCCGCAATACCAGCTCAGTGTGGGGTTATCCTCACTATCAACTCCCTGCTCACAGTTGCCCACAAACGTCTGGGCTTGGTCATAGAAACCAGGCATTTCTACTGTATTTGCCTTGCCTGTGTGCAAGTATATGTTCGACCGCTTCAGCACAGTCGTTGATAGGATGTTTATCGGGCTGGCTGGCACCCAGTAAACATGATCTAGCTCAATGTCCACAGGCACCAGCTCGCCCTGTACTGTCACGTACTTCCCCACATTCGCCCTGATAGTGCCCATACCATATATCTTAAGCCTGCCCTGGTCTAAGGGCTGGCACTCTGTAATATCCGGTGGCTTGATCTCACTGAACATGCTATAATCGAAGCAAATGTTCAGATCAGACCCACTATCCACCAGAAACGTGTACGGCATGTTGGGCGATGGCCCATCAGCACACTCAGCTCGCAGTTCCGCTAGGTCTACCACAGCCACCTGAGGGCCCCCGCGGCCTCTGCCACGGCCTCGCCCTGCAGCTGCTTGTTTCTGTAAGAACTGCTTGACCTCTGCGGAGAGCAAAGGGCAATCTTTCTGCAGATGGCCAGGCTTATCACAATTGAAGCACTTGCGCTTATCTGCTCCCCCTGCACCCACTGCGGCAACCTCTGGGGGTGTACCGTGGGGACCACCGTGGCGTCCACCACGATACCCTCGTCCCCCAAATCTCTGCTGACCAACGCGATCATCCTGTGGGAATCGCGATGGGGCAGACTGGCTGCTATTCTGAGCATGCGTCAGCAGCGTAGACACTATCTGCTGCACTGGCAGTTGCTGCAGCATCGGCTGCAGCAGTGCATACTCTTTGTCCACTGCCAGTAGCCTAGAGCGGTATAGCTGATCAGGCACAGCTTCTGCCAGACCCCTCATCTGGTTCACTATACCAACTACCTCGTTGACATGTTTCTCTAGTGGCTTTCCCGCCTGTCTGGCGCCACTGAGCTGCTGGTATAGCGTCTGTATTTCTACCTCGACAGAAGGCATGTATTTGGCATGCAGCAGTGCCCACATCTCATGGACAAAACTGCAGTCTGACACGAAATCCGTATCCTCCTTTGGTAACGTTACGAATAGCCAATGCTTGACTGACTCATGAGCCTGGCTATTCTATGCCAGTGGATCATTTACTAGCAGGCTACTTTCCCCCACCATGTTTGCCCAACTCTCCACCTCTTTCTTGAACACCCAAAAGTGATCATATCTGTGGTTCCGTACCGGGAACTTGTGCTTTTCTACTAGCGACTTTTCCGAAATAGTCTTAGGCATTACGAGCGATAGCGCGCTCGCGAGAGTTGCAACATCGATCGACCCGGCTGTTGCTGCCGCCCCGGATGTCATCGCAGCCTGCGAAGGCTGCGGTATCGGAGGTGGTATCTGCTGCGCTGCCCATGCTGTCTGGGCAACGTGTGGCACTTCCTGCGCTCCGTGCACCGCTGCCTGAGCACCCGCATTCCCCGTAGGATCAGCGTTGCTCGGCATGGCGGCCTGCAGAGGGTTAACATTGAGATACCCGTAGGTCCCAGCGTCTTGTCCTTCCCCGTGGGGCATGGACTGACCCTCCGCGGCCTGCTCGCGGCGCACTGTGGAGCGAGCGCGATGGTGCGGAAGGTTAAATGCTCCCTCCACACCGTCAGAACCGATAGACCCTTGGCGAGATGCCATTGAATCGTTTCGGAGTGGTGGTGTCCTGCAACATGACCACCATATGTCGCAGGAAACGCAGACCCGTAGGCCTCTTTGCGAGACCAGCACACAAGCATAATGCAGCTCCGCCGTAGCATTCTGCATTAGCTTTTCTAGTCTCTCTACGGTCGGCTATACACTAGAGCGGTGTAGCACACTCATCGGAGTGTGCAGCCGTAACCGCAGGTTCCCCCTGGACTCTACCGCATGCTAATAGACATCACAAGAATACCCACAATCATCACCGATACCATGTCGTAATTCAGTGGACCGCGGCCTAAGGCCTGTGGGATCCTGAGCATGTCGTAGTCATGCGCAGGGGTTGGTGCTGTCGCATACCTTGCTGTCTTAGGTATCTGTCCGTGACAGCGCCTGTACCTTCAGTGGAGGATGAATGCACGCGAGACTTTGGACAGTAGAAGAGAGAGTGATTACACTACGATCTGTAGAGCCTATATAAGCGTTCAATCAACGTCTCATACGGATACGATCAGAATTAATGTCTGCTGGCACGCAATCTTGCATGCATTGCTCGTGCATATGGTCAGCCATCGGTGCATGGCTGCCCCATAGCCACTCCGGATCAGCACCGTGAATTCCCGCATACATGGTCACCGTAGTCCTGTGTATGCCACCATGCATGGTCACCGTAGTCCTGTGCATGGCTGGATCACGACACTCTGACCTTCCTAACCCACAACAAGTATGGCACAATCTCTCTGACATTCACATTCCTCATATGCTGTGCCACAAATGCCGTTTCTCTCCTGGCAATCAGTTTCTCACAGAGCTCGTTCAGGCTCAGCGCATGCGCTGCAGCCTTCCGGACTCTCAGCTGCTTAGCCCGCTGCTGCTCATTCGTGGACCGTGGCTCAGAGCTAGTGGCAACAAGCCTGTCCTCCAGCTTCTGCTTCGCCTCCTTCCGCCTCACACCTTCCAGTGCTGTGCTCGGCGTCAGGTTGTGTGCATGGTTCACGCACATGTATGCCTCCGGCCACAGGAATGCAGGCACTGCCGCCTGCAGCAGACTGGCCCGCACAGACGTGTTCAGCACACCGATCTCTCGTTCTACCAACCCACTTGACTCATGTTGGGCGGTGTCAGTGAACGTGTGCACTATCCAGCGCCACTCAAGGGACTGAGCCAGCTGACTCGAGCTGAACTCACCTCCTTGGTCCGTGTGCAGCCTCCGCACCCCTACCTCCTTTTCATAGACAGTCTGAGTGGGGTATTAGCACGTTGTGTCGTGATCCAGCCATGCACAGGACTACGGAGACCATGCATGGAGAGGATGCACGGTGCTGTTCCGGAGTGGCTATGGGAGCCATGCACCGATGGCTTACCATATGCGCGAGCAATGCATGCAGATTGCGTGCAACAGACAATGATTCTGATCGTATCCGTATGAGACGTTGATTGAACGCTTATATAGGCTCTACAGATCAAAGTGTAATCACTCTTCTTCTGCTAAAGTCTCACGTGCTATATTCCAACACTGACAGCGCACTGTCACAGCGGAGCCTGTACACCAGCCGGGTATGTGACAGCGCGACCCCCTGCGCACAGCTACGGCATTGCCTAGATCCCACGATGCCCTTAGGGCTTCGGTCTGCTGAGTTACGACACATTGCAATGGGCTCAAGGCAAGACTCGCACACAGGTCGCCAATTGTATATAAGGCGACTGGACCTTTAAGGGTATCGAACAACACACAACGTACTGTGGACTAGTAACCTCGCTATCTCACACGTCTCTATAATCGAAATATCACACTGTGGCACGACATTGACGCGCATGACGTCGTAAGCATCGACTCACACGAAGCAACGGTTAGTATCAATGGAATGGTCCAGGTGCGGCTGGATGATCATGCGCCTTGGTAGGACTATTGCTCGCGCGCATGGCAAGAGGAGCGCGCGCGGCGCTGAGATCACCATGCCGTGGGCGCATATCATTGAGGTGAAGGTAAGGCGTACATTCTGTGAGGCTGGAGCCCTGGTAGCGCTCCTTGAGCTTGGCCAGGGTCCCGGAGTACTAGAGCATATCGTTGAGGGCGGATACCGCCTGCCCCAGGTCGTACAAGCTCGCCGCGTTTCTAATATTGACGAGGTCTTTGAGGCTATCGGCCACTTGGTGGTTCTCTTGGACTGCCTGAATGATGGCTGCGGCATCCGGGAGGTTCTTCGCGATGGCCTCACGGAAGCATAGGTTGACCGCGGCCGTGCGGACATTGACCAAGTCTTGGACGTAGGCATTGTACTCGAACGTTGATATGACGCCCGCTGTCAAGTATGCTCGTTTTGCCTCGCCGTTCTTCGCCGGCAACAGCAGGAAAGCAGACGGCCAACACCCCCCAAAGGCAGACAGCAACAAGGAGCATGTGTGTGTGGCATGGCGTGTTGTGACCTCCGGAAACCCATGCACTACATGTTGTTCTGCTGCGCTGCAAACGAGCGTTGCAATGTTGACGGATCAGGAATCCGACACTGTCCCAAATGGGAGGGGAAGCGATGTCCGGCCACATAGCCTGCTGCCGCCAGCCGCCTCGCGCAGCACTTCTTGGCCGTGAATGGCGAGTACCACGGGAACGGCGGGTCGGCAGGCGGTCGTCAACCTCCAAGTGACGTTTCGCCGTCACCTGCCCCGCCCCCATGTGATGCTATCATGCATGACGCCGGCGCAGTTGCCAGCCCGACCGCCGCGACCCCCACTGCGGCACCAGATGTCATGCATGACACCGCTGCCGGCAACGGCCAGCGTGCGTGGCCAACACCGAGTCCACCGGTCCGCCTGCGCCTGCCACGCTAGTCAGCCCTGCTCACGCAGGGAACCACGCCATGGTCGCCCCTGAGGGCACGCAGCCCAGCCTCAACGCCCAGCCAAGTCCGCCCGCGCCGCCATGGGGCCTGGCCGAGTCAGGCCTATCCGGCCTGCGCATCGGCTCCGCGCCCGCCGACAGCGTCATGCAGGTCGTCGGCACAGACTCCGCCGGGGTGCCGGCGGCAACCGCACCAGCCGTGGAGGAGGCTTCCTCTCCGGGCGTGACTACGCCATAACGCGACGTCAGGGTGCCTCAAGAACCCCCCAGGTCAGTCACTGATGTCTTTGCCGCGGCCGCGGCCGACTGCCTGGAGGCCATCCACGATGCCGTCAAGCGCGAGCATGATGCGAGCAAGCAGCAGCACATCACTGAGCTATTGATGCTCCCTACCAAGCTGCTTGGGGACAACCGCGGCGGCAGCGGGCAGCGCCGGCGGGTCCTGGCGCGCATCCGTGACCTCCATAAACGCCGACGTGCTGCCGCGCCGGCTGATACTGACGCCGATGCGCAGCCCCAGCGCACTCGGACAGCGCTGCTAGCTGACCATGAGCTGGCCGGGCGCATGTATAGGCACTGCCGCAACGGCAACGACGGGCGCACGGCCCGCTGCCTGGACAGCAGCCCACTGGCAGCCGCTGATGCGGCGACTATAACAGCGCTGCGGGAGCTGCACCCGTCTGCCCCCCCGCCCGTTCTGCCGCACACCGCTGACCTCCCGCCTCCCGCCGCAGTGATCAAGGAGGAACAATTCCATCAGATCGTGCTGAACCTGTCGCGGGGCAAGGCAGCAGGGCCCAGTGGGTGGACAAACGAGCACATCCGCGCCGTGGCACTCCATGACCCACGCATCCGCGCCGCGCTGCGCCATTTTGTCAATGACCTCCTGTCGGGGAGCATCCCCCACACGGCTCTCCTCCAAGCCAGCCGACTGATTGCCCTCGCCAAGCCGGCAGGCGGCGTCAGGCCAATCGCAATCGGTGAGTCGCTGATGCGCCTGGCGGGCAACTGCGCGCTGGCGACGCAGCCGGATGCAGCCAGCCTGTTTGCCCCGCTGCAGGTCGGTGTCGGCATCTCTGGGGGTGCTGAGATCCCCGGCCATGCGCTGTATCCTGACTTTCATGACCCCGATGTTGTGACCGTCCAAGTGGACCTCCGCAATGCCTTCAATCTGTGCGATCGGACCGCCATGCTGGCAGCCGTTGCACAGCACGCCCCGTGTCTCTTGCCATTCGTGCGGATGTCATACCAACAGGCATCGGCGCTGCTTCTGTGGCGCCCGGACGGCGCACATGAAGTGCTGTGGTTACTGCAGTTACTGCGGCTACCTGCGGTTACTGCTGCGCGTTTCGATGAGCGCGTCACACCGCTCTAGTGTGTAGCCGACCGTAGAAAGATTAGATAAAGCTAATGCAGAATGCTACGGCGGAGCTGCATTATGCTTATGTGCTGGTCTCGCAAAGAGGCCTACGGGTCTGCGTTTCTTGCGACATACGGTGGTCATGTTGCAGGACACCAATACTCCGAAACGATTCAATGGCACTTCGCCAAGGATTTATTGGATCTGACGGTGTGGAGGGAGCAGTTAACCCTCCGCACCATCGCACTCGCTCCACAGTGCGCCGCGAGCAGGCCGCGGAGGGTCAGTTCATGCCCCACGGGAAGGACATGACGCTGGGACCTACGGGTATCTCAGTGTTAACCCTCTGCAGGCCGCCATGCCGAGCAACGCTAATCCTACGGGGAATGCGGGTGCTCAGGCAGCGGTGCACGGAGCGCAGGAAGTGCCACACGTTGCCCAGACAGCATGGGCAGCGCAGCAGATACCACCTCCAATACCGCAGCCTTCGCAGGCTGCGACGTCGTCCGGAGCGGCAGCAACAGCCGGGTCGATCGATGTTGCAACTCTCGCAAGCGCGCTATCGCTTGTAATGCCTAAGTCTGTGCCGGGAAAGTCTCTAGTTGAGAAGCATAAGTTCCCGGTATGGAACCATAAGTATGATCACTTTCGGGTGTTCAAGAAAGAGTAGAGAGTTGGGCAAACATGGTGGGAGAGAGTAGCTTGCTGGTGAATGATCCACTGGCACAGAACAGCCAGGCTCATGAGTCGGTAAAGCATTGGCTATTCATAACCTTACCAAAGGAGGATAGGGATTTTGTGTCCGACTGTAGCTTTGTCCATGAGCTATGGTCACTGCTGTCGTAATTCAGTAGACCGTAGCCCGAAGGCACTGTGGGATCTAAGCATGGCGTAGCCGTGCGCAGGGGGTCGCGCTGTCACATACCTGGCTGGTGTACAGGCCTCCGCTGTGACAGTGCGCTCTCAGTCTTGGATTATAGCACGTGAGTCTTTGGCAGAGTAGAGTGATTACACTTTGATCAGTAGAGCCTATATAAGCGTTCAACCAAACGTCTCATACGGATACGATCAGAATCATTGTCTGCGGCACGCAATCTAGCATGCATTGCTCGTGCATATGGTAAGCCATCGGTGCATGGCGTCCCATAGCCACTCCGGATCAGCACCGTGCATCCACTCCATGCATGGTGACCGTAGTCCTGTGCATGGCTGGATCACGACACTCCCCCTAGACTAGGCTTGTACTACCGCAAGCGGTAGTCTATCTCTAAATTTTGCCAGTGCTGGTCCTGCCAACACCTTTGTAAACATATCAGCTAGCATGTCTACCGTGCTAACCCAGCTGATAGTCAATTCATCGAGTTCTACGAACTCGCGGACCCTCAGGTCCCTGACCCTGATGTGCTTGGAGCGGTCACTAGAGATGGGGTTCACAGCTAGCAAGTTGGCACTCTTGTTGTCACCCCACAGAGTTGGCTTCACAGCCGACAAACCAAGATCAGTGCACAACTGCTTTGCCCACATCACCTCATTGGCTGCTGAACTCATAGCAATGAGCTCTGCCTCAGTTGTATCACCAGCCACAATAGTCTGCCTCTTCGAACGCCAGAATACACAGTTCCCATGCATCCGGACTATCACTCCTGACACGCTCTTCAAGCAAGCACCATTGGCGAAGTCAGCATCCGTAAATGCTTCCAACACCTCACTTCCCTCATTGGAGCCACT
Organism: Ulva mutabilis; assembly: GCA_900538255.1. Classification (NCBI taxonomy): domain Eukaryota; kingdom Viridiplantae; phylum Chlorophyta; class Ulvophyceae; order Ulvales; family Ulvaceae; genus Ulva; species Ulva mutabilis. Next base: position 292,567 of record UNSF01000112.1, read on the forward strand.
AAAAGTCAAGCCAAGATCTATGGTCCCTCGTAGGTATCTCAGTACATGCTGGACAGCAGTCCAATGACACTTCGCACTCCCAGCCATATGCCTGGCCAAGACATTAGCCGGAAAGGAAATATCAGGACGCGACACAGCAGCCACATACTGGATGCTTCCTACGGCTTGCATAAACCTCTTATGCTCTGCGACAGCAGCCTTCTCCTGGCTAGGATCATCCTTCAGACTAAACACTTTCTGCTTTGGTACCAACGGCGTTGGTGCCTTTCTGCACTCACTCATACTGAACCTTTCCAGCATGTCCCTGATGTTCTTTCTGTGTGTGATGGTGATAGTGCGAGCAGACGATCACGTATGACCTCCATACCAGCACATATCCCAGCTCCCCCAGGTCACGACCCTCAAATGCCTCAAGGATCCTGCTGATGGCATCATCCATCTGCCTACGAGCGAAGCATTCAACAGATCGAGCTGGGACCCCATAGACTATGAGTCACATCCCGTCGTATTTGATGCAAAATTAAACAAGATTCGCGGGTCACTGGGCTTGGAGTCTCACAAAGCCCATTCCTCAACAGAGCTCTGCAAGCGCTTTATGCCACTCCCCTGGCAGCTTGCTTCAGACCATACAACGCCTTTTTCAGACGCCACACCATACCAGACCCATCATCCAGTACCGGAGGTTGTGCCACATACACTTCCT